>CAUYRH010175131.1:0-13743 GCA_963574655.1 Perodicticus potto | reverse complement strand
TGGCATCACAGCTCACAGCAACCTCCAATTCCTGGGCTCAAGCAAGTCTCCTGCCTCCACCTCCCAAGTAGCTGGGACTACAGGTGCCCGCCACAACACCCGGCCATTTTTTGGTTGCAGCCGTCATTGTTGTTTGGCGGGTTCAGGCTGGATTCGAACCCACCAGCTCAGGTGTACGTGGCTGGAGCCTTAGCCACTTGAAGCACAGGCGCCGAGCCTAATAAATATTTTTTAATGTATGCCTGTTTCCCAGGCACTGTGCAAGTTCTGCCCGGTCATGATCTCACTGAATCCTAAAAGCCTGTGGTTTGCCCACTCTGGGCCGTACAGCCCATCATAGTAGGTAGAACAGAGGCTCCAGCTCCCAGCCACCCACATTCTCCTCGTCCCCAGCACAGAGCCCTAGGGAAGACCTATGCAGCAAACAGGCTGTGAAATTCACAAGAGGGTTTCACCCTGGCTGCTGTTAAGGCACCATCTGATCCCAGCAGCTTCATACCTCCTTGGGTGTGAAAGTCCTGTGGGTACAGGACAATCACAGCTCCCAGAAACATCCTTTCAGAAATTAGCAACAAGCTAAAGAGGAGAGAGATGTTCGTGGAAGAGCTCCCTGGGGTGGGAGATTGAGGACAGTGGGGCTGGGGAGAGGGCCTTTATGGTCTCCTTTCTCCCTCCACTCTAGCAACTGTCTTCTACCGGCTCGGGTTCAGAGGAAGTAAGGGCTTTGGCCTGGCCATAGCTGCCCCAAGGAGAACTGGCAAGCAATGCCCAGCTGTCAGCCAATGAGAGGCTCCTTTCCTTGGCCAGGCCTCTTTAGATAAATGGAGGAAATTTCCCCATGTCCCACCCCAACAACTAATAGCCTGTCCCCTTAAATATAAAGTACAGTAGAACCTCTACAGTTGACCCTCTCCCTTCACTGATCATCTCCTTAAGTTGACCTAATTTTCATAGACTGGATATGCACCACATGTACACATCATAAGGCCTAGTTCCTTATGTTGACCACCTCCGCATGGTGACCAGTTAGTTGCAGTTCCTTGGGTGGTCAACTTATAGAGGTTCTATTGTATTTAAAACTTTGGGGGCAATCAGTAGCCCAGAGGGGCTAACGAGATTCCTGGGGTGAATATTTACAGGAAGGTGACAACACTGACCCCCCACACAAGGCAGTCCCTCCTCCCCGCTCCTCCCCCATCTTGACTGCGGTGTCCTTTCCCTGGCCAATCCTCCGTGCGCTACTCATTTAAACAAATGTCCTCTTACTCAAAGTCTCCCTGCTTTTTCGTTAACGAGAAGCCTACAGCACATATATGTCTTGAAGACCTCCTGCAGGTCTTGAAGATGCCCCTAGCAGTGGGCAAGGCAGACAGAGGCCCTGCCCTCTAGGAGTCTATAATCCAATCAATGGTGGAGTGATTTACTCAGCCCACGGTGCAGACTTCGTTCTGTGTTCTTAGCGTGTCCTGGTTTAGCCTCTAGATGTATGAAAGACATCTACAATCTGCTAGGATTACAAAAATGTAACACAGCCATGCAGAGGCCCTCTGCCCCGTACACAGCACCTGCGCAACTCTCCTCCCTTGCTATTTTATCCTGGTGGCTGCATTTCTGTGCTGTGAACACCAGTACCAAGGAGGGGCTTTTTCTGACTGTTGTGTGGCCAAGACCATTGCTGGCAAACATTCTCAGGGGCGGCTCGGCACTATCTGCTCCAAGAGGGTGGACACTGGAGGAGAAATCCATCCTCACCCTCGCTCCAGGCTTGCTGTGTGGGTCTCCCGGGGTACAGCGTTGGCAAGCGGGAACAGAGAGAATGATCAGCCTCTGTAAACACCCCCAGCTCCTCCTGCAGGGGCGAATGTTCCTCCATGAATTTGTTGTGTGGTTTGGACACATTCCCCCAGCTTTATGCCTTTTGTTATGACACCATCGGCTGTTTCCTCATGGTTTCAGGGTCCCGACATCCCTCTGTTTATGCTCAGCAGCATGAAGCTCAGTGAGTTTGTGTATACAGGAGGTCACCAAATGTTTGGAGAAAGAGGAAGGAGGTGAGAAAATGAGAATATGCAGACCTTTGCCTGTGTGAGAACTAGATTCATTTCTCACCTAGGAAATGGGTCAGAGGCTTCCAGCCTTGGGACTCATGCTCCAGGGTCTGCATGGACATGATGACAGCCAAAGGGCAAAATCCTGGACATTCGGCCTGGAAAGGCTTTTTGGTGTGACCCTTCTCTTTCACAGCAGAGCACTCCGAGGTTCAGAGAAGTGAGGTACCCTTTCCTTGGTCACACAGTCAGTGGAAGAGCAAGTCTGGAATTGAAGGTGTATGTCGCTTAATTCCATCCTCATTTCCTATTTAACCCATCAGTAGTCATTTAATTTTATACAGATATGTGTCTACATTTTCATGGTCAAAAGTACAAGCAATTTTAGGTTAAATATTCTTAGTAGCCTAAAAGGAAAGGAAAAGAATACAACTTTTCTCAATGCCTATGTCACTTCCCCAAAGGGACCTTAAACTCATGCTTCTAAGTACAAATCCCAGCATAACAAACTCTGAACCTATTATACCAAACAGGGCTTTAATCCCTGATGCAACAACTCTCATACCTCAGGACTCTTTGAGAGGTATGCGTGGATATCTTTGTGTGTGCGCATGTGTGAACATAAAGGAATTTTTTGCTGAAATAGCATTTTTTGCACCAATATTTTGAAGGAATGCAGGAGTGGCCATTTCTGGAAGGATCTGTCCTTCTTTAGATACTCAGGCATTATTCTTCAACAGTGGTGATCCGTGTTCCCAGTCTTGTTTTTCAAATGTGTAAGAGATACTGGATAGGAAGAAGATCCTAATTTTCTTTTTTTTTTTTTTTTCAGTTTTGGTTGGGGCCGGGCTCGAACCTGCCACCCCCAGTATATGGGGCTGGCACCTTACTCCTTGAGCCACAGGCACCTCCCAGAAGATCCTAATTTTCTAATTTTACTACAAGTTCAGTTATAAAGTAATTATTGGAATGGGAAATACATTTTCTCATAAAGCAATGTTATATATGGTGGCTATGCAGTTTAGGTAATCCTTGAAACTTAACTTCATATGTAGTTGAAAAACTGTCCATTTTTTTCCAAGTATGAAACAAAATTTGTTGAGCCATCAGCTCTTGCATAGGAAGACGATAAAACTAAATAAAAAATTGTTTTTTATTATCATGAATTCTGGTGGTATGGGTGAGCAGTTTTTATTAGAAGTGGTGATAGCAGAAGACTTTGTGAAGATGGGACCTTTAGATGGTCTAAGGGCTTTGGTTGTTGGTAGTCTTGGTTCTTAAGCATGGCGAATTTGACTTTCATACTTTGGCTTTTTCTTCCCTCTCTAAAGCATCATTAGCTAGAGGGTTTAAGTTGATCACATGTGGTTAGGACTTGTGATGTTGCTCACAAGTGACTAAAGGAAGAAAGGGAAACATTTTTCCACCTGAGGTCACTAGGTTGAGTTGGGATAGAGCAGACAAAGAAATTGCCTGGGTAGGGGAGAGAGGATGTCCTAGGGTATGTAGGTCAGTTGCCTGGCAATTATTTTTTGTGAGGAGGAGAAGGGAAGCAGGAGAGAGCTGATGTGTAGGACTGCTTCTGCAGCTCAAGCCCAGTGTTTCAAAGTGGATTACTGGCCCGTACTGTGGTGATAGAGTACAGCCCTGAATTCTCACTGTGTCTGATGTGAGAGTCACCCAGAAACAACATGTCGGTACCATTTCTCAGCCCAATCCCACACAATCTCATGCAAGAAATATCCTGCTAGACCAGTGGTTCTTAACCTTCCTAATGCCGCAATGTATTTTCATTGTTAAAAAGGGGTCGCAACCCACAGGTTGAGAACCGCTGTGCGCGCGCGCGCGCGCGCGCGCGAGAGAGAGAGAGAGAGAGAGAGAGAGAGAGAGAGAGAGACAATTACCCTGTGCTCTTGGAAGCTGGGCCCAGCCAGGACTCCATAACAACTTCATAGACATGAATTCTGCAACACTTCAAGGCATATGGTCAACCCCATATGTTTAGGGAGTGGAAAGAGGATAGGGAGTGGGTGGGTTGAGGAATTAGATAGCAGCCCAAAAGGAAAAGATGGGGTGTAGGGCAACAGAGGGGGACTTAGAAATTCAAATAAGGCATGAGCTTTATTTGTCCAAAGGCAGCACTGCATGTGACAAAGAGGTATCCTGAGACGGGCCCAGCTAGGTCCCAAATGGAAAAGTGGGGCAAGGAGACTTGACATCACAAGTCTTCCCTGTAAGAGAAGAAAGGGGCCAGAAGGGAGGAGGTGTAGTCACTTCCCTTTACCACTCACCAGGGACTTTGGCCCCACCCCTGGCTTAGCCAAAGTTAAAGCAAATGGAAAGAGAGCTATTTAACCAGAATTACAAATGCTGGTTAGGAAGACCGCAAACAAACACACTCACTTTGCTAACAGTGCTTATGAGTACTTGGCTTAGAGAACTAAAAACTGATAAGGATGTCTGAAGTGATATAGTCCATCAGCCCTTTATTTTAAAATTTTTTCCTTGAATCGCATCAGCCATGGGTCAGGACTGTGTGGTTTTGGTCTCCTATGGAAATGCTTTTAATAAATTTTATTTTGTGAAGAAGCCATCCGTCTACATTGAGGGACATTTTAAGAGACAAAGAATCATGGGACTCCTTGTTATATTTTTGGTAAGAGTGTTGTTTTCTTTACAAGGATTGCTGGAAGAGACTTCTCTTAGATCTTCCTTGTAGGAATAGTTGTGCTTCTCCTAAACACCTGGCTTTTATTTTAGGGACACTATAAACCACATAACTGACCATGTCTCTGCTTCTGTCTCTCTCTCTTTTTTGCTTTGACCACTAGAAAGCTCATATTTAAGTTCAAAGCTACATCTTGGGCAAGTATACAACTTGCAGAACTGAAATGTGATCCTTAGCATCTTCATCTCATGTTTTTCTTATTTCCCCCTTTTCTGTATTTCTTCACTTACCTATTGTTTTGCTTTCATTCATTTGCATGTATTTTTTTTTCAAGCCTTCTTAATATCTTGGGAACAAGGTGGTTAAATCAATAAATACAAAGGTGGCAATGGGACATTGGCTCATGCAAGTCCAGTTGTGGAGTGTGGTTGGGTGGCTTTGAACAACAGGCTATTCATAAGTACAGGAAATTTGCAAGGCTGATGTTAGAAACTCTGGAAGTACCTGAACTATTTATAGTTGCATTTTAAAACAAATTCTTGAATCTGAGTAGTGAATATGTGCTATTCTAACTGGAAAGGTAATTATCAAATTCCTCAGTAGTCCATTTGGCCAAGATATAGAAGTACTTCTACACTCAGGGGGAGTGAGCAGCTGGTAATTTCTTTCATCTAAGCAGAGCGGTGTTCTGTTTAAGGTTAATTCCATGTATGTATCCATTCAAAGATCAAAGTCCAAATACTTAATCAAAACCACTGATTTTGCAAATCCTCAGCCAATCTTGGACTAGATTCACAACCACCAAGAATTGAAGCAAGCAAAGTGAAACGGAACCAGACCCACAAAATACAGAGTGTATCAAACATATTTTTTTCCTGCTTTGCACTTAGTGCTGAATCCTGTTGCTCTTCAAATGATCTCTTTTGCCTCCACTGAGAAAAGAAATGATCTTGAAATGTCTTGAACAGAGCATAGAACGGTGTTTATTTTCTAAATATCTCTCTCAATCTAAGCATTCTTTCCATTTCTCCCTGTGTCATCTGGCCTCAAAAAGGAACAGCTGGACAGCGCTGAGCCTACCTTTCTGCAGATGGTGTAACTACTGGGTACAGCTCAGTGTCCTGGGGGTGGGAAGAGCTTAGGTGTGATTTATGGAAGTGATTCTGGGTCTTCCTGTGCCTCCTTCCCTGCAGGAGTAACTAGAGGCTAAAATTGTCAAGAGGAAAAAGATGGGTCCTGGTTCTGTTGGCCATCTTTGCCAATGAATCCTGACTCTCACCTGCTTAGAATCAAGGATGTCAAGTAAATTTTCTGGTACAAGTATTAACAGTGCAGAAAGTCATCACAAAATATGAAGGAAAGTTTGAAAGCCCACTGTATTTGTAAAGAAACGACTCTGATGGCTTGGCGCCTGTGGCTCAAACCACTAAGGCACCAGTCACATACACCTGAGCTGGTGAGTTCGAGTCCAGCCTGAGCCCACCAAACAACAATGATGGCTGCAACAAAAAAATAGCCGGGTGTTGTGGTGGTCGCCTATAGTCTCAGCTACTTGGGAGGTGGAGGCAGGAGAATCACCTGAGCCCAGGAGTTGGAGGTTGCATTGAGCTGTGATGCCACGGCACTCTACCTGAGGCAACAGCTTGAGGCTCTGTCTCAAAAAAAAAATTGAAATGACTTCGAAAAAAATTTTGTAATCTTCAAAAGAACATCTTTCTAGTTTTCCCTTTATGACATATTAATATACTAAATACAAATTTGTTTGTTTTTAATTTTGGGGGGAGACGGAGTCTCACTTTGTCACCCTGGCTAGAGTGCTATGGCATCATAGCTCACAGCCACCGCGAACTCTTGAGTTCAAGTGATCCTCTTGTCTCAGCCTCCCAAGTAGCTGGGACCACAGGTGTGTGCCACCATGCCCAGCTACTTTTTCTATTTTTAGTAGAGACAGGGTTGCTGTCTTGCTCAGGCTAGTCTTGAACTCTTAAGCTCAAGAAATCCTCCCTCCTGTGGTTCTCAGAGTGCCAGGATTATAGACATGAGCCACTGCACTGGCCTAAATACACACTGGTACACATTTGCCTTAAAAAAAAGCCCCTTAGAAATACACAGTGATTTTTCCCCGAGAAGTAGAATTCTGGGGATTTTCTTTTGCTCAACTCTATGGTCTGATTTTCCCATAATGAATGCAAATAACAATATGGTTGGATTCTAAGTGGGGGTGAGGTTCTAAAGTCAGTATGTAATGAAAAAAATCATGTTCAGTGTAATTGCTCTCGAAGGTAACTTCTCTATTCAAATGGGATCTATATGGCTTTGTATATCGCAAAGTAGTTGCCTTGCATGTAGAGGTCAAGATACATGAAAAAAATGCACATCTTATACAGCAGAATCCACTTAATGGTGCCATAAGGTGCCAAGCTTTATAGGAACTGAGACCAACTGGGGACATTTTCCTCATTCTTAATGTGGAGCCTATATTCACAGAGTGGAATGGCTCAAGAAAACTTCTGCACTCTTTAAACCATCTTCTCTTTCTTTTTCCACGATGTGGTGTGGGGGCTTGTCCTAAAGCCTTGTTGCAAGGTGAGGTATCCCTTTAGCTTAGATTGTATGCTGCAGAGCACTAAAATTGGAATGTTGTCTAAGGATGAATTTATTCCCACTTTATAGAAAATTAAGAGAGACTCAAGCTGTGGATTGATAGGGCCGGGATGCACCTGGTATAAATGCAGGTCCTTCTCGGAGGCCACAAGAGTGCCTGCCACATTTGCTTGGCAGGGCAGCTTAGAAGCTCTGGGCTTCTCTACATCTGTGAGGACGAACCTGTTGCTTCACTGTGGGTCGTTTTCCTATTTGGAAGAGAGATTGGTTGGATGGATGAAGTGAAAACATTTTTATGTATCCCTCTCCCTCAGTCGCTCATCCTCAAATAGACACAGGTGCCTCTAAGACTGGCATGTCTCTGGAAAGGTCTGGGGTTCTGGGCAGAGGGAGCATCCATCCCCCACCCACACAGACTTCTGGAGATCCTATTGTACACCAGGTACTGGGGAGAAGTCTTGAGTCATGTTCTATGCCCAGGGACCTTACAGGCTATGGGAAAGGCCATTGTTTATCTTTATTAAGCACAAATAGCGGTAAATTCTCCACAAGGAAAAAGGCAGAATTCTATCAAACTCTGTAACCAAGTCCTAATTTGGGCGATTGTCGGAGGGGGCTTTAAGAGAGGGCTCTCTGAAGAGCTGCCTTTATTTATTTATTTATTTCATTAGCTCATAGCTGTGTACATTAATGCAATCATGGGGTACAATGGGCTGGTTTTATATACAATTTGAAATATTTTCATCGAACAGGATAATATAGCCTTCATGGCATTTTCTTGGTTATTGTGTTAAGACATTTGTATTCTACATTTAGTAAATTTCACATGTATCCTTGTAAGATGCACCATAGGTGTGGTCCCACCAATTACCCTCCCTTTACCCATCCCCCCCCACTCCCCTCTCTATCCCCTTTCCCCTTCTTCTTGGGCTATAGAAGAGCTGCCTTTGAAGAGCCTCAGGGGATAAGAAGGTGTAGGCCAGAGTGAGTGTGGGAGAGTGCATTCCACTGGGGAAGGAAAGCGTTGGTCTCACCCTCAGCCCATGAGCCCTGCCCTCCCTCCCTCCCTCTAAGAGCAGAGGAAGCCCTTCTTAGCTAAAAATAAGCTTGCTGAGCCTCTGGGGAAAATCCTGCCACTGCTCAGAGAGAGGCCCCCCAGAGAGACGGTTCTGTGGCTCTAACCCTCGGTACCCCACCCCACAGGATGTGTGGGGCTGGTGGTCCTCAAACTGCAGCTCTGACCTTCCCAGCTAATTTTGCCTCCCCGAGAGTGTGTCTCGAGCACGCCTGGGCTCCCAAGCTGGGTGCCCGCCAGTCAGTCTGGCCAGGGAAGGAGCTATTTTGGGAATTTTTATGATGAAACAATATTTTTTTGGTAAACAAATGGAAAGCTATTAAACGGGGACGCTCACCCCTTGCTCCTGGTTCACCTTTCTCCATGAGGAGGTGTCACAGAGGTAGCGCTGTCCAGTGGAGAGAATGTCTCCTGGGTTACCCACCTCCATACACATACCCCACCATTCCTCCCAGGATACGTGGCTACAGAAATTGGGATGGCTGCCCCTCCCCAAGCCCACCTTGGATTCCTTCAAAATAAAACTCGGTGAGTCTGGGGTAGTAGGGGCTGGGCCCAGCCCGATTAACCCCTTAGTGCCCAAGGATGGACTGGACTCAAACATTAGCATAGGAAGGGCTCTACCATCCCTTTCCTGTTTCCCTTCACAGGTGAGGGCACCAAGGCCCAGAGGGGAGACCTCTTTCCTAAGGTCACATAGCTCATCAATTGCAAATGAGGTTGGGATCTTAGCCAAACTTCTGACTCTGTTGAGCCTGTTCACTTTCTTCAGGAATAATAAGCTAGGCCAGGGGTCAAGAAAACCAAAGAATAGATTCTGAGTTCATAAAGAGCCCATCAACTAAATGCTCCTAAGTAAATCATGTGTTCTAAGCACTGACCCCACCCTCAGTCTCCCCCAGAAGAGGACTCTTCCTCTGAGGACCAATCCTTTATCCTGGCCCTGCCCTAAGCTAGTGGCCTGGCCTCTCCAGGGATGGATGCCTTGGCCTACCAGTAGCACCTGCCTCTAACTGGCTACTGTGGAGGCTGGAGCTTCTCTACTGAGGGCACTTGTCCTTGGTGCTGGGAGATCAGTCTTGCCCAAATACCTGGGTAGAGGTACTATTTGCATTTTAATTGAATTCAAGTCAGTTGAACTCGATTTATGAATCGCCAACTATATGGCAGGCATTGTCCTATGTACCAGGGATATGGAGATATGTGAAACACAATATCTGTTTTAAAAAGGGCAACTCATTCTTGAAGTTCCCATTATCTGCCAGGTACTTGCCCACTGGGTGTAGAAGCTTGGCCGAAATTCTTTTTTTTGTAGAGACAGAGTCTCATTTTATCGCCCTCGGTAGAGTGCCATGGCGTCACAGCTCACAGCAACCTCCAACTCCTGGGCTTAGGCGATTCTCTTGCCTCAGCCTCCTGAGTAGCTCGGACTACAGGCACCTGCCACAACGCCCGGCTCTTTTTTGTTGAAGTTTGGTCGGGGCTGAGTTCGAACCTGCCACCCTCTGTATATGGGACCGGCGTCCTACTTGCTGCACCACAGGCGCCGCCCAGCTTGGCTCAAATTCTTATTCTGGGTGATGTGGATGACCCAGATCTCTGCCCAAATGATCATAACAGAATGTGATAGGGATTTGATATATGTATGAAAAATAGCTTTGGTATTATAGAGATAGAAGTGACTACTTTTTGGGGGGAGATGAAGGGCGCTCTTGATAAGGAGATGTTACCTGAGTTCGACTAGCAAAGCAAAGGGAAAAGGCAAGTGTGCACAGAGCACTCTTGGAGGGTGAAAGCTAAGCTGTTTGGAGAGGGGAGAGTCGGCACACGGGGCGAGGGGGTGGAAAATGGAGGCTGGTAAGGACGTGAAGCTTCAAGACCAGTCAAGTGGTTGTCACCGTATCATTTGATGACCTGATCCCTTGGCAGGGAAAGCCTTGTCTGGTATAGCTGTCTGTGTTTTGCCATCCAGTCGCTGCTGGTTTCAGGCTCTGCTCTCTGATCAGCATGTTCTATTTATGTTTGGCCTTGTTGCTTTGTAAGATGTAAAGCTCCTACTGAGCAAGGCTCATTTCCCTTGTTGTTGTCGTTCTGAGCCCAGGGCAGTAAGGATCATAACCAGGTCCCCTGGCTCTGCTGGGGTCCGGTGTGTCAAAGGGACACCATGAGCACCTGAGCACTACTGAGGGACTAGGGGGAAATTCTGGGATAAGCAGAGGCTGCTGAACCCGAGCCTCCTTGAACTTCCCTCCTTCCCACCTGGGGGTTGCCATGACTTGGGTGCTGGAGTATGCCGATCGTCCACCGATATCCATTGCCCCCTCCCTTGATAATAAAGCTCCTGAGTTTGCGCTGGGCACAAGGCCACCCAGCCTCCCTCGCTGCTGGGTCTTCTGTATGTTCTAGACATTAGATGATTAGAAGTGACATGCATTTGAGTGTGGCCTCCCCCAAAAGGAAAATATGACTTCTCTCCCCTGACCATTCCCCTTCTTACAGCAGGTGGTGAGGACCACTGGAGAAGCCGCCTTGAATACAGCAACAGAAGCCCTGGGCTAAGGATGACAGAGTCACTCTAATGGCTTGGACCACCTACCTACCTACAGGCCGGTGTATTTTAAGCCTCTTTATTACAGAAGCTTAGTCTGTTCTGAAATCTGTTTACTAGAAGGAACCCTAGATGACTAGGTCTTTGTTCCACAGTCTCACGCAGTCACCTATCTTTCCAGGCCTCAGTTGCCACATCTGTCAGTTGGGAATGGGAATAACTTTCCCTAGCTTCATGGGAAGCATGTAAGAGCTGCAGGTGTGACTATGATCTGCAAAGCGCAGAGAGTAAGATAAAGGTGTGTGGGGAGCACTTGCAGGGCGAGTGAGTGAGAATCTCCCATCACAGTTTACCACTCAGCCACGTCCTCTGCAGGAGCTTTTGAGGGACTCAGGTAAACTGCTGGTCCAGCGAACCAGAGCCAAGGTGGGCTCTGCAGTTCTATGTCTGCCCAGACACAATTCTCCCCAGCCTTTCAAGTGCTCAGAAAACACAAAGTTTGTCTTGGCTGTAATGGGCCAGACCTAAGGAAGTGAGCCGGGTGGAAAAGCTTTTACACAATGGTAAGTAATGGAACGCGCTGAACCCAGATGAACCTCATTAAAATGCCACAGTGGGTTGAGTGTTTATGCTTCATGTTCATGATGTTTGAACGTTTAAATTCACATGAAAAACATAAAGCACTGAGACGCACAACTGGCAGGGTCTGGGCCACTATTTTAGGATGAAGGGAACTCAGTGGTGACAACGGTGTTGACAGAACACTGTGGTACTGAAGAACATGTGGGACCCCAGCTCAAGTGGGACCCTAAAGTAGCTTAGGGATGCTCCCCTCTTAGTTAAGCCACAGTTGACACGATTTGGCTTTTCTCGTGTAGTCTAGACCTGCGCCCAGCACACACCCGGTTAATTTATAACATGTGAGGGGTGGAGCCAGCGTGATTTGGGAGAGGCAGGCAAAGAGCAGAGTTTGGGGGTGTCTTGGGGAAACTGAATGAAAAAGGAAAAGAAGGAAGGATGTGCAAGAGCGAAATAAGACAATGTATATATACAAAAAATTGGAAACAGATTTCTTAAATATCTGGTCTTGAACTAGAGATTTGTTTGTTTGTTTGAGACACTGTCACTCACGGTGGAGTACAGTAGTGTCATTGTAATTCACTGCGGCCCCAAACTCCTGGGCTCCAGTGGTCCTATTACCTCGGCCTCCCCAGGACCTGGGACTCTAGGCATGTGCCACTGTGCCTAGATAATTTTAAAATTTTTTTGTAGAGATAGGGTGTCTCTGTTGCCCAGGCTGGTCTCAAAATCCTGGCCTCAAGAAATCCTGCTATCGTAGCCTCTCAGAGCAACTACAAATAAGTATGTGAGCTCAGCCTATATGTCTCCCAGTAGGAGAACAGTAAAGCAAATTTTGACCTAATAACTCATTCTATTCT
Organism: Perodicticus potto; assembly: GCA_963574655.1. NCBI lineage: Eukaryota > Metazoa > Chordata > Mammalia > Primates > Lorisidae > Perodicticus > Perodicticus potto. The sequence goes on along the minus strand of CAUYRH010175131.1, from coordinate 1,361 downwards.
TTAAAAAAAAAAAACAAAAAAAATTGTGTGCTGTACCCCAGAGTCCTGTGTTCCTGGGTTCTGGGACAAGATCCAGGATCTCAGATTATGCAGCTATTTAAAGTGACAGTCATGCCTGTGGCTAGCTATTAAAAAAGTTGCTTGTTTCTGTCTAATTGCATCCACTTGCACACTGTATATGTGGTATTTAGGATTCCTTCCTAATTCTGTTTTGAGTAGCCATTGCCTGTGTTTTCTCAGCTCCCTGATTTCCTTCTCTGAGCTCCTCTCACAAAGAAATACAGCTATTTTTTTTTTTTTTTTTTGAGACGGAGTCTCAAGCTGTCACCCTGGATAGAGTGCCCTGGCATCACAGCTCACAGCAACCTCCAATTCCTGGGTTCAAGGGAGTCTCTTGCCTCCGCCTCCCAAGTCGCTGGGACTGCAGGTGCCCGCCACAACACCCAGCCATTTTTTTTTTTTTGGTTGCAGCCGTCATTGTTGTTTGGAGGGCCCCGGGCTGGATTCGAACCCACCAGCTCACGGTGTACATGGCTGGCACCTTAGCCCGTTGAGCCACAGGCACCGAGCCAATACAGCTATTTTGTTTGCCCTTTCTCCATGTGGACCGTCTACATTAGCATTTTCACTAATTCCTGATGGTCTCCGAGATTTGTAGACTTTTTTCTACATAAGACTCAGCAGTTACTCTTAAGCAATTTTTTTTTTTTTTTTGAGACAGAGCCTTAAGCTATCACCCTTAAGTGCCGTGGCATCACAGCTCACAGCAACCTCCAATTCCTGGGCTCAAGCGAGTCTCCTGCCTCTGCCTCCCAAGTAGCTGGGACTACAGGCACCCGCCCATATTTTTCGCCCGGCCATATTTTGGTTGCAGCTGTCATTGTTGTTTGGCGGGCCCGGGCTGGATTTGAACCTGCCAGCTCAGGTGTACGTGGCTGGTGCCTTATCCCATTGAGCCACAGGCGCCAAGCCTGTTTAATATGTTCTTAGCATTGTATATTCAGAAGTTCTCATACTAATAGGTCCACTTAGGGCCCTTTATACCACTATCTTGAATTTTATGGACAAAAATGTTAATAATTTTCAAATATCTGTTAAAAACTTTCTAAAAATATATATTTCTGTAGATAAAGGGAAAAGACTAAAGAGCTAGCTATTTGATATGGGTTTTGGATTATGGTCTTTTCTTTGTGCTTTTCTGTATTTTTCCAATTCTTTTTTTTTTTTTGAGACAGAGCCTCAAGCTGTCACCCTGGGTAGAGTGCTGTGGCATCACAGCTCACAGCAACCTCCAATTCCTGGGCTCAAGCAAGTCTCCTGCCTCTGCCTCCCAAGTAGCTGGGACTACAGGCACCCGCCAC
>CAUYRH010175126.1:0-11041 GCA_963574655.1 Perodicticus potto | reverse complement strand
GGTGTTGAGATGAGGGCTCGGTGTTGGGATGAGGGCTCGGTGTTGAGATGAGGGCTCGGTGTTGGGATGAGGGCTCGGTGTTGGGATGAGGGCTCGGTGTTGGGATGAGGGCTCCGTGTTGAGATGAGGGCTCGGTGTTGGGATGAGGGCTCGGTGTTGGGATGAGGGCTCTGTGTTGAGATGAGGGCTCGGTGTTGAGATGAGGGCTCAGTGTTGAGATGAGTGCTCAATGTTGAGATGATAGCTGGTGATAAAAAGAACAACACTTTTGGTGAGGGAGGAGCTCAGTTCTCAAGGAGGAGAAAAGTGTCCTAGGAAAACAATGTTTCAGGGAGAGAGTGACCCACGAGCCCAGATTCCAGCACCTGAGGAGTGGGCCTTTGCTGACAGTGGGGTAGGCCCCCAGATACTTGGGATTGTAGTCTATGTCATGACCTCAGCAAAAACCTAGATGACTGTAGCAAGAACATGGATGGGTGTTTGTCACTTCCCCGGGGAATCTAACCTCAGGGGAGCAAGTTAATACACTAACAACTAACCTTGATTGGGTATGTGTGCCAGTTCCTGAGATAATCTGGTCATCTTTTCCCCTTTTTGTATTTATACTACTACTAATCAAATGATCAAGAAACCCTTGCTACAATATTTGAAAACAATGTATGTTTATCAAGCTTATTCTCTGAATGAATATATAAATATATAAAAATAAAGAATTTTTAATGAACTTTGAGGGAAAAAAGCACCCTCTGAGCTAAGGTCTAGTTTTATCCCATTTTACTTATGAAGAAACAGAGGCTCAGAGAGATTAAGGAATGTGCTCACCATCACCCAGACTAAGAGGTGGGGACGGAGCGTGAGCCCAGCGTGGTCTGACTCCTACAGTCACCTTCTCAATCATGTTACCAAGCTCCTGACCAGCTGCTTGAATCCTAGTGGCCGAGCAGAAAGGAAAGGGCAGGTATAAATAGTAGGACCATAAAACATTTCCTTACATTCCCAAAGCATTTATTTTAACAAATGTAAAAGTGAATCTATTTAAAGAAAAATATGAAGTAGAAATAGTACAAGTTTGGGTTGACCTAAATCTTGAAGGTGAAATGAAAAATAGCAGAGGCTGGTGAGCTCTGAAATGCACACAGGAGCTCTTAGGACACGGTCCTGGTGGGTGCGTCTGAGGAGCAACAGGGAATAATGAAGAGTTTTTCCACGTACTGGACCAACTCCCCACTGCTAGGCCGAGTAACAGTCCCATGTGCCTCAGCTCTTCTGACCTTGCATCATGTGCCAATGTCAATAGCTGTTGTCACCAGTCTATGGGCTTCCCCTTTGGTACTTAGAGATTCTCTTTATGCACTTAAAAGGCATCATTAGTACCAAGTGGCTATTAAAGCAGTCTTGCTCTTCAGAATGATTTTCTGAAGCAAATGCAGAGGAAACGTGTTGAGGGTTGAAGTCATTAGCTGCAACCACAGAAGGCCTGACCGTGGGCAATTGTGCCATTAATCTTGATAAGGAGAAGTGTGAGCAATTCATAAAATCTGCTGGGTGAGGCTGTTCCCCTAAATGGACACCCGAGTGAATGACCCCATGTCTTTGCCCTAGGTGGAAGGGACATGTGTGAGCAGTGAACTTGTCTTGGCATAATAATGAGCAGCAGTGGGGACACAACAGGGACTCCAGGCCTTGCTTGGGAGGCAGGCCTATAGGGCCAGCTGGGGTGCAGAAATATGAGAGATGTCACAGCTGGCAATGCTTTCGGTATTAACGGGTGAATCTTTGCAAGAGTCCTGTGATACTACGATTATCCCCATTTTAGAAATGAGGAACTTGAGGTCCAGAGAGGTTATTCCACTTGTATGAGGTTACACAGCTAGTAAATGGCAGAGCCAGGGCTCAAGCTCAGGTAGCTTTCCTTCAGAGCCTGTGTTTTTACCACTTGGATATACAATACAACCTTCAAGTGAATACATTCAGTTTTCTTCTGCCTTCACTTGGAGGGACGATCATAGGCTTTGGGGTCACACAGACCCGGATTTGAACTCCAACTCTGCCAGCTCCTGGCTAGTGGACCTTGGACAAGAGAAATTGCTTATTTAAGATACAGTTTTCTCATTTATAGAGTAGGGAGTTACTATAAAATTATATGAAGCATCAGGAACTAACACCACTTGGATACACATCACTACCCTCTTCTTCCACACTGGGGTTACAAATGCTGTTTGCTGGGCCAGGACATAGATGTGGGGATGTGGATAGATAGCAACCAGAGCCTCTGTGGAGGGGGGCCACCCAAGACCGCTGCACAAGAGCCAGTGCCCTCTTCCCTGCCACCTAACTGGCCTCTTCCCTTTTGGGTTCTGCAATAGAGTTTATAATAGACTGGCTATTGTGCCACTCTAAAATACATATGTTGCATCCCTAACCCCCAGTGTGACTGTATTTGGAGATAGTCCTATGAGATGATAAAAGTTAAATGAGACCAAAAGGTGGGCCCCTGATCTGACAGGTCTGGTGCCCTTAGAAGAAGAGCAAGAGGCCCTACCTAGAACTCTCTCTCCCCTCCATGTGAGAACATAGTGAGAAGGTGGCCATCCACAAGCCAGGAAGAGAGCCCTCACCAGGAACCGAATCTGCTGCTACTTCGATTTTGAACTTCTTAAGCTCCAGAACTATGAGAAAATAATTTCTCATGTTTAAACTATTCCGTCTGTGTTATTTAGTTATAGCAACTAATATAAACTCTCATGTCCACATACGGAATGGGAGAGTAGAGTCTGGAAGTGTATCCAAAACCACACCTTCAATCAACAGTGATCCAATTCTGATAAAGATGGTTCAGATTTTTTGCTACTCCTCCCATGGAGCAGTAGAGTTGACGTTCCCTCCTCTTGAATCGGGGCAGGCTCTAATGACTTCCTTGACCAAAAGAATGCAGTGAAAGTGATGTTCTGGGACTTCTGAGAATAGGTCACTTCTTGCCTTGCAATGCCCACCAAGACCTCTTTGCATTCTTGCTCTGGAAACCCCGTTGCTCTAGCAGCCCATGAGGAGCTCTGTAGGGGGTGGAACAAAGATCCTCTTTGAAACAGATCCTCTAGTTTCAGTAGAGATGCCTCTTTTAATAGAACCTGCAGTAAAAACAAACCATGCCCATTGAGCCCTACCTTAATTGCAGATCCATAACTTGGTTTTTTAAAATTTAATTTAATTTTATATTTAGCCATTAGGTTTAGAGGTGATTTTTCCACTGCAATACATAACTATACATCAAGAAGCACTTCCAAAAGACCTCCACCTGGTTCAAAGCCACCTCTGAGTTGCCTGAGGGGTGACTTGGTTGGTGCATGTGCTAGGAGTTCTTATGTTGTGGGATTGCCCTGCTGTGAGACTACCCTATGTGCCAACAGCTGGGGTATGTGAGGGGCAGGGCTGGAGGCGGTTTCTCCAGGCTATTTGCTGGCCTTGGATGTCCAAGATTACATCTATCTTCAGGTTCCTTTATCAACCATTAGGTAAAATGTAAATATTAGAGCCTAGGAGTTCAGGGGGAAGCCACAGGCTTTTAGACTTTCAGTCACCGATCTTCCCCAATCCATCCAAAGTTTTTAGAAAATGCTACAGAAAGAGAACAACTTGGTCTTCACTTTGGCTGTACATCGGGATCACTTGGGAGCTAGGCCCCACTTGAATTGGATTTTTATCTGGGTGAAAATCAAAACAAAACAACACAACAGCTCCCCTCAAGCTGATTTTATGCACTGCCAGTGTTGAGAGCTACAACTTCATCATCATCATTGTTAGCCGGAAGGTTTCCAAAGACTTTAAATAAAGCCCAGTTGGGATTTGGGAACAGTACAAATGAGGGAATCTGGTGAGGGAAGACATCAGACTCTGATGATCCCATAAGTGATAATCATGCTCTACATTCATACAGATCAATTCACCAGAGAGTAGGATAGGAACCACCGGGAATGTGACCTGGGCTTCTTATGGCGTTAAATAAAGCTGATCTCAACATACCTCAAATTATTCCCTTTCAAGTCTCTTTAACTCCTCCGATTACAGAAGGGAGAAGTCTGTTTGGTGCTAGCTTGCCTTTAACAACTCTTCAGCTCTCTCTACCCACCACAATTCAAGTAACACTGATCTAAATCCTCATGCCCATACCAGCCAGGTGGGAGAGGCATAGAACTCATGCAAGAGTCACATCTCCAGCGAGCAGGAGAAAACTGAGTCTCGGAGACATTTGGTGACTTGCCCAAGGACTCAGGTACTGTTGCCCAACCCATGCTACTTAACTTCTAATGAAGAAAATTATGCTGATAGAGGAGATTCTCTGCCATCTAATCAGGAGATATGCATTGGATCCCAGTTCTTATTCTGATCCCTGAGTAAAGGCAAAAAAAGTCTCACTAGGGATAGGGAAGGATGCATGGAAAGTGAGAGAAGGAAAGAATGAGTCATGAGGAAGCCTAGGAAGTGGTTTAGGAGAAAACTTTCTATAGTTTTGTGGGGAAGAAATTTGGTTCAAAACAGAGAGAGCTTTCTAATACCAAAGCTGCAACTGGCTGGGTCAGAGCCAGCCACCCCCTCCATCAGTTCTTTCATTGGCTTATGATATTGTCTTTCCCTCCCAGTGGTTTTGCTCAGATGTGTAGATCCTTGACTGTATGTTCAAGTTCAGGGCCAGAATTCTCTCACATGCCAAGGGATCGGGGACTCCTACGGTGCTTCCAATCCTGGAATCCTAAACTGTCTTCAGGCAGCTGGGAGAGGTAAGTTAGCCTCCTAGTTCTCCTTGTCCCATTCCCCTCCAATAACAATAAGCCTTTGAGCTTTAGGATGGAGGAAAAAGAGCTGAACCGGATGAGGAGATTGAATGTGAATCCAGATTAAATCCTGCAGAAAATGTTTGCACCAGTTACTGGGATGCCATTTACACTTGGCCAATAGCAGGTGTCTTAAGCCTTCTTGCTGAACTTAGGGTCTGACCACTTGAGCCACCACTACGCAGGACAGGGCCCATCAGACCACCTGGAGTGCTTGTTAAAAAGCCTTGATGGTAGAGATTCTGTTGTTGACAAGCCATCTAGTTTATGATAGCTATTTACCATAACTGTAATATGTCAGTCTGGCACTTAGTAAGAACTTCCGAAGTTCTTCTTACTGTTAACAGAACCTTAGAGCTAAAAGGTCTAAGATCATCAGATTAGGTCATAGAGATCAAGCCAATCCAATGCCTGGAGACTAGAGACTCCTGGCAGGAGAGGAATCCTAGAGAAAGCAGCCCCTGGGTGTGGGTGGCGTTTCTCTTCTCCTCCAGGGCACACAGTCCCCTGCTTGCTGTCCAGCTGTGTGAGAAGGGAGAAGGGGCACATTAACCCTGGAGAGAGTTTGGAGGTCCAGCTGCTACAGAGTCTCCACACCTGAGAGCCTCAACTTTTTGCACTTAATCAACACTCACTTTGTAGAGCTGAGCTCATGGCCCAGCTGTGGCAAAGCAGGCCCAACAGAGAGGGCAGGGCTCCATCCTCCCTCCCCTTGCTCTGGTGTTTAATCAAAACTGTATTCAAAATATGATTCGGGGAGATTATACTGAGAGATTTGCAGGAGGCTCTCAGCGGGGGCAGAGATGTGGGAACAGATTGCCACTGGGGGCCTGAGGCTGGGATAATCATAGGCTCAGACATGCCATTCTCAGGCCCCTCTCCTGGATGCCTGGAGCTCACTATTAGCCCTGGAGGAAACACCCAGCACCAGAATGGAGGACCAGACCGTCCTGGTAGTTGACAGCTGAATAGTCAAAGTGGAAAGGGGAATGTTTAAGCCATATAACAAGGCGGGGTGCAACTGAGAAGGTGAAGTGGGTTTGTGGGATTCCTGGCTAACCTTTTCAACCCTCTCACAACTCGCTATCTCCAGCCAACTGGACTCAGATCTTTGGGGCAATCTTAGGCTCCTGTCTGGGTTGAGGAAGGTGAAGAGCATCAAGGCTCCCAGCCAAGTGAGGTAGCTGGAGAAACCACTTTTTGGGGTCCTGGGTGGTAAGACAGGGCAACCCAGGAGGGCATCCTATCCCAAAGGGCTGAAAAGCTGGAGGTGGTATACAGGTAAGATCTCTGCCCCTCCCCCATCCAGGTCCCTGCTCAGCCAAATGGCCTGGGTTTAGGTAGGTCCCTTCTCTGATCTGGCCTCCAGTTTCCTATTTCCAAGTGTTGACTCAGTATGAGTCTAAGGACCCCTCTCCCTCCCACAAATTGTCTAGCTGGAGGCCCCAGGAAGGAAGCTTCTGCCATGTCTGCAGTCTCCTGAGGGGTCTACCTGGCTCCCCAGGAGGGGGTGGGGTCGAGAGCGCCTTGAAAGAAACCTCCAGCTAATGCTCTTTATTACAAGCATTAATCCCGCAAAGCCTACTGGAAATAATGTTTATCTTTTCACAGTTTAATTTTCTGGACCCTAAGCCGCGGGTCAGTGAGGGCGACTGGAGTGTCCCGGGGGAAGCTGGGGGTGGGAGCAGCTGTTGTCTAGGAACAAAACGAAATCAAGGTCTCCCAGAGGAAGCGAAGGAGATAGGGCAGGTAGGAACAGAGAAGGGACGTCAGATTCTGAGTGGTAAATGGGGTCCAGTCTCTACGACACTGAGCCAGTCCCCTGCCCTTCCATCTGACCTCAGCTTCTTCATCTGAAGGTTTGTATTTTTGTAATTCATGACCCCAAAAGTCTCTTCTCTGGGCAGCACCTGTGGCTCAAGGAGTAGGGCTCAGCCCCATATACCAGGGGAGGCAGGTTCAAGCCTAGCCCTGGCCAAAAGAAAAAAAAAATCCCTTTTCACTCCTCAGGGATGGAGGAGAGGCTAGGAAGAATCCACCTTTCCCCTCCCCAGCCTCCAAGCATCTTAAAACCTCCTCCTACCATGGATCCAGACATAGGTGACAGGATCCATGATGGCCTGGAAGGTGACTCAGCTAGTATGGGCCCAGCATTAGAGACAGGGCTCCGGAAGGAGATCCAGCTCCTAGGCACACACTCTGGCTGCCTTTCCTTTTTGCCTTCCTGCCCCTGACAGCTTCCTGAGCTCCCCTATTAGGGTACAGCCCCAGGTCCCTCCTTCCCTGGGACTGACTGTGCACTCACTGACTGGTTAAAGCCAAGGCCTCTAGACCCCGTGTGCAATCTCAGGCAGCCTCAATCAGGTGACGTTGCACAGGCACCTTTAAATCTGTTACCCTGACCCCTACCAAGGGACACTGCTTGCACAATGGACAAACCCCCTTCGCTGCTGGTCAGCTCCCATAGGCTGACCTATGCAGGAAGTGTTTGTTGACATGTTTGATCAAAGAGAAAGAATGCCCCCTCTGGCGTCATGCTGATCCCACAAGCTGTCTGACAGCAGGCTGTTCAGTTTCAGGGGGGAATCTTGGTCCCCATCACCTCTGCCCTTTATAAACTTACAACTCCAAAAAGGAACCCAGAAGCAAATACAGCTTCCAGACAGATATCCTGACCCCTCCCACCATCTCTCAGCCTGGCCTAGCAGGTTGGTTACCAAGGGCTTGGTCCACCAGCCTGCAGGTGCAGGACTGTCCTTCACCTTGTCAGTTTCTCTTCCTGCTAATACAGGGACTGAGGTCTGCAGCCCATGCCCAGCTGTCCCCAGAATGCCTGACTACATTCCATCCTTGCCTCCACCCCGACCTGTCTAAGCACCCCTGGCACAGATAGGCCACACAACATGGGTTTGGACTGATTATTTTTAAGGACAAAGGGGCAGGGAGGGGGAGAAGATGCACATGGATCTTAGGGGCCAGATTTGTGAAGAAGTTACAAAGTGAAGGGCAGGTGGTGAGCAGGAGTGGCCCTGAACCCAGATGAGGAAGGAGCACTTGGCAGTTCATGGGGCAGACCACCCAGCCTCCCAGTTGGCCTTCCCCGGTGCCCTGCCATGTCCTCTAAGGGATCTGCTAAGGTACAAGTCTGCCCACCACCCCCAGCTCTGCATGCAAGGACAGCCGCTTAAGAGGGTTTCTGTGTGTCTGTCTCTTAGGTGAAGTGAGAGCTTCTGGTCCCTGGTAAGGTCTCTCAGCTTCTTTGGAAGTGAGTTTGAAAAGTGGGGCCCATTTCCAAGATTCTTCAGGAAATCGCAGCCTTTGCGCTCACCTGCTGAGAGAGAAAAGGTTGGTTAAAATCTGCTTCTGGGCAAGTCTTAGGAAACCAGAGGTCAGCCATGTCTCACTGGAGACAAGCAATTTGCCTGCCCAAAGGTGACATTTGTACCTGTTATGTGTCAATTCAAATAGTGTAACCCACTTTTCTAAACCAGTAGCTAATCCTGAGAGATATTCCTACAAAGGGCAGAATCTTCCAGGACTTGCTAGAATCTGCCTAAACCTTTGTGGGGTGAAATCCCCTTCCACTGGGCCTTTAACACAGCCAAAGAGCCAGCTATGGGCAGGGGACACTGATTGGCAGTCACAGCCTGCTTGGGGATGAGTGCTTTCCAGGGACAGCACCAACCCTGGGCTTCAAGTTGTTGAACTCAGGGGCTGTCTACACTGCTCAGGGGCTTTAGAGGGCCACAGAGAGGTCTGCAAGCTGACTTAAGCACTATGCTTACACTCATAGTGTGTGTCCCGCCCCACCCCCTTAGACATGTGCAAAAGCCCTAGTGCCTGCCTAGCTCTAGAAAGAAAGCCCTGGGAACCAGCACAGCAGGGGCCAGCTGGCCTCCTCTGAAGGCAGGTAGGGGATAAGGGTGTTTGTGCTAGGGGGGGCATGGTGAGCCCACCTACTGGGGTGACCATTTTACCAGTTGACACATGGTGCAGAGCTCTGGGTGGTCTATCTCTTCAACGACTTTCTAAGTGATCCTAGGAAAGTACTGTCTCCCTCTGAGTTTATTACTATTATTTGGCTTTCAAAGGAGGGAGCACTAGAACTTTTATCTCCAAGCTCCCCTTTGAAGGAGTGCTGTGGAACAATGTCACTCCAGGTCTGACCCGGAGCGCCAGGGAGAGGCCGATAGGGGGTGCGGAAGACCGGGCAGGGCAATGGGTGGGTGGTTTTTGGGACAGATACCCCCAAGCTGTTGGAGGTCCACTACCTTCTGCTCCAGACCGGTATTGGCGCTGAAAGGCAGGCTCCCTCCTCCGCGGGCACAGTGCCCAGTTCAGCGGTGGCCCCTGCAGGACACACCTGGAGTTTCCCCCTTGGGAAGACTTCTACGGCACGCCGAGTCTCTGGGGACCGCGGATCGCCAGGCGGCGGAGGCTGGAGGCTGTCCGGAATCTTACGGCGCTCAGGACTTCACGGCCTGGGCCGGTTTGGGGGCGGACCTTCGAAAGCGCTGGCCGCCACCGTGTGTGCCAGAGACCAGATGCGCGGCTTCTCGCTGCATGGGTAATGCACGGTAAACCTGGGGCCGCCAGGCTCTGAGGAGAGGAAGTCAGCTTCTCCCCACCCCGGGGGCTTGTTGAAGGAGAAGCGAGATGCGGCCAGGCCGCACTCCCTGCGCTCCAGGCGGCCCTCTGCAGCAGGGGCGCAAGGGCGCGGCAGCGACTGAGCGCTCTTATGGAAATCTGCCAGTCTCTCCGCGGCTGTGGCTACCGCCGCCTCTTCATCAGCTTCCTCCTCCTCCTTTTCTTCCTCCTCTTCCTCTAGGTCTTCCAGGTCACTCAGCCGGAGGCCCCTGGCCTCCTGGCTAGCGGTAACGTCTGCAAGAAATCAAGAGCTAGTGAGAAAAGCCCCAGGGCCCAAGGGAAATCCGCGGGAGTGCCCATCCCTGAGAAGCTTTTAGCAGGCGCGCCCTGCACTCGGGGCATCCGCGCTGTAATTCACCAGACCTGCCATACCACCCTTCCACTTGCCCCCAGCTGGCCGCCTGCCCCAGGGGAAGAGTTCCCGCCCCAGTCCTGCCCCCACCCACTTTGCTGACTCCTCTCACAAAAATCTCAACGCCAAGGAAACGCCACTTTGCAATGCCCCGTCCTGGACCTCAGTTTCTTAATTGTAAGAAAGGGCGTGGCGGGGGGCAGTTTTTACTCAACTTCCTTTCAGCAGGTGGCTGCTGTTAATTTTGTTCACTCAATGAATATTTACTGAGCGCCAACTATGTGCCTGACATCTAACACATTAACTGCCATATGAAGTTTATCTAACTTAGGCGACTTTTGAGCCTGGGGCCACGTAAAGCATATATAACTCGCAAGTCTCTTGCACATTGACTGCCACATTAGAAAATTTGTTTTTTCCTCTGGGGGCACAGTGTTTTATAAGGTTAAAAGATTTATGAGTTATATATATTTCACGAGGCTCCGAACTCGCAACTAGCGTGAGTTAAATACAACTCACACGACCGTTAATGTGCTTAACCTAGTAAGCACACACGGTGGCTCCAGGGGAAAAATCTTTTTTTCAATGAGCTAAGGATTAAGTGTTCAGGGTACACAACAATAAGACGTCTTCTAGTGAAGCTTCCACGTATAGGGGTTTAGACCAATGTTGCCTATGTAAACTTTCTTGTAGTAATATACATAGTAAAAGAAAGAAAACAGGTTGGCATAATAGAGAATAACAGAGAAGCTACTTTGGCTAGGGTGAGTAACACTTTGAAGGTGAGAAGAAGCGGATTCGGTGGGGAATTCCAGGGAGAGGGAAGCGCGTAGACAAAGGCCAAGGCCGGGAGGTAGGCAGAGAAAGGCTGCCTAGGGCTAGAGAAAGCAACTTTCTGAAAATGCAACCCCCCGCAGGGCAGCTTTAAAAGACCAATTCAATGGCTTGATGGCTTGTAAAATCTCCAAGACTGGCAGAGAATGTTTTAGGTACCTTTAGTATCGCCATTCAGGCAGCCCAGCGATTCCTCCGCGTCGCCCTCAGCGTTCCTGTCCTCCGCACCTTTGTTCTTGGGCGCCCACGTCATCTTGTTCTCCTTCTTGAGGCGCCGGCGCGCGTTGGCGAACCAGGTGGACACCTGGGTGAGGGTCATCTTGGTGATGATGGCCAGCATGATCTTCTCGCCCTTGGTGGGGTAGGGGTTCTTGCGGTG
>CAUYRH010175125.1:0-11283 GCA_963574655.1 Perodicticus potto | reverse complement strand
TTTTCTTCTATGTTTTCTTTTAGGAGTTTTCTGATTCTTAAGTTTTAAATTTGTCTATTATCCACTTTAAGTTAATATTTTGTATGTGATAAACATTACAGATTGAGGTTTTCTATTTTTCTTTTTCTTTTTTTTTTTTTTGTTTTGAGCAAACTCTTGGGTTTAAGTGATCCTCTTGCCTCAGTCTCCCGAGTAGCTGGGACTGAAGGCGCCCGCCACAACACCCGGCTATTTTTTGGTTACAGTTGTCATTGTTGTTTGGCAGGCCCAGGCTGGGTTCGAACCCTCCCAGAGAAAGGATTTTTGCAGATGTGACTAAGTTAAGGATCTTAACATGGGAAGAGCAACCTGGATTACCCAGGTGGGCCTCAAACACCATCACAAGTATCCTTGTAAGGGAGTAGTGGGAGGTGCACAGGAGAGGCAGAATCAGGCTGATGGCAGCCAGAAGCTGCAGGTGGAAAGGGACAGATCCTCCCCTGGAGCCCCTGGATGGGGTGGCCTATGATGACACCCTGAGTTTTGGCTGAGTGATGTTGATTTCAGGACCACCAGAGAATGTGCTTCCCTTCCCTTAAGGTTTGTGGAGTCTGGATGTGAAGTGCTGATATAATAAAGACCTAAAAATGTGGACATGGCTTTGAAACTAGGTAGAAATGGAAGAATTCTGAGGCACGTGGTGGGCAGCAAAGTCATTGCTAGGTGTGCCCAGAGGACAGAAGGAGCACAGGAGAGAAGACGTCTATTGTCTTAGAAAATACATAAATTGTCACAAACAGAATTTTGAAAGAAGCATGAACATTTAAAGTGCTCCAGGGAAGGCTCAGAAGCAAACAAGAAACGTGCTGGGAACTGGAGGGACATGGGGGAAAGCTGAGCTGAGCTGTGTTGTGCAGATTTGTGCAAAGCAGAACTGAGATTTCCAAGCGCAGTGTTAAAGTTGTGGCCTGTTTTGTTTTGGTTTGGTTTGGGGTTTTTTGGCTGCTTATAGTAAAATTCAAAAGGAAAGTGACAAATTGAGAGAAGAATTGATAGGCAAAAAGGAAGCACCACTTGATTTGGGGAACTTTCAACCTGTCTGGACTGCAGAATGCTAAAGACTAAGAGATCCTCGGTGGGAAGAGCATATGTGGGGAGGACCCAGCGTGTGGCTGGACAGCCTTCAGCTAGTGACCAAGAGATAAGGCCTGTGACATTGGGCTCAGCCATCTCAGACAGCCAGAGGCAGAGCGGGATTGCCCAAGGAGGCAATTGACCCGTGGAGGACCTTCTTCTCTATCTGCTTAAGTCCCTGTGACATACACAGGAGACACGCAAGGTTTCTGCAAACTTTATATCAACAACAACACTGCAAACTTGGACTGAAAGAGATAGAGGACAAAATGAAAGAAGGTTCTCAGATTCCCAAAATTCTTCAGGCAGCAAATAGCCTGATAACCTTCACAGAAAAGGAAGGATCATCCCAAGCTACAGAGGATTATTCCAAGTTTTAACCTAATGAATTTTTCCCACTGTGTTTTGCAGTTGCTTGGGCCTGGCAATCCCGTTAACCCCTTTTGGAATGAGCGTATCTGCAACTGTTACATTACACCTCTGCCTCCCTGTGCTTTGGAAGCAGAGAACTTGTTTTTTTCTTTTCCAGGGACTTTTGCCCCAGGACAGATAGTTCTCAGTGTCTCAGCTGTACTGGAGTTAAATGACTTAGATGTCAGGATTTGGGCCCTTTGAGTTGAGATATATATATATATATATTTTTTTTTTTTTTTAGATGCATAGTAAGTGATCATTTATTTAATGTTAATGATGATTCTTAATTTATCTGAACACTGTACGTTATCTTGAGTTGATATTTTAACAGATTGTGAAGCTGAAGTTTACACCATCATGGGTCCACAATCTGGGGATGTGGAGATGTTGGGTGAATGAGTACATTTTGCATGTGGGATGGGTGTGACTCTCCAGAAAGCATGAGGTGTTCTGTAGTCATCTGGAGAGAGAACGGCCAACCAAAGACATCAAGTCCTAAGCCCAAGAACTTGTTAATGTCCACTTTCTGGAAAAGCATCTTTGTAGAAGCAAATTAAAGATCAGGATATGAGGGATTTACCCTGGATTATGTGAGTGGGCCCTGAATGCCATCACAAGGGTCCTTATGATGTCTGTGTTCTCTGAAGCCACCGAAGTAGATTTGACACGGGCCCAGAGAAGGCCATGTGGCATGGACAGAGACTGGAGTGAAGTGGCCACAAGCCAAGGAAGACCAGGCCGCACCAGAGCTGGGAGGGCAGGCAGGACCCTCCCCTAGAGCTCTGGGGGGCTGTGCAGCCCAGCCAACACCTTGGCCATGGCCAAGCGACACTGATCCTGGACTTTGGCCTCCAGACTATGAGTGAATAAATTTCTGCTGCTTTAAGCCACCAGGTTGTGACCATTTGTGACAGCAGCCACAGGCATTCTCTGATGTCCACAGGGTGAGGGATGGTGGTATGATGGGAGCTCTTCTGGACTTGGGATGGGGAGAAAAGTCAAGAGTGATTTTAGCCATGGGGCCAGCCCTGCCCAGCTGAGGTCCTAGTGGGGGCTGGCCAGGGGCCAGGCTGCCCCAGGAGCATTTGTCATGACAATGGGAGCCTCATCAGGCTCTGGCCCAGGTGGCCCTTGCAGGGAAGAGGAAGAGGAGGAGCTCTGTTCATAAATCACCCCGGGGCAGTTACAAGAGAACTTCCTCAGCAGTCCCGGGACAGTGTGTCGCCGAACTTCCCTGGCTGTGAATCGAGGGCATTCGTTATGCCAGCCCTGACTTGTCCTTAGGAAATCTTACTGAATGAACCGAATTGTCTGTCCCAGCACAAATATCTATTGAAGCGACTGGTGCTCTGTCCTCAGCTTTTACGAGGGGCTCCAGGTGGGCACCAACTGCAGGACTGCGCTGCGGAATTCCCAGGCAGGAGGGGGCCTCAGAGTGTAGAAACTCAAAAGGTTCAAAGTTTCGGGTTGGGTCAGACAGCCAGGGTCAAGCCTACTCAGATGCCCGCTGGCCGCGTGCGTCCCCCTCTGAACACTCCTCTGCAGAGCAGGTGTGAGGAGTCCTCACCAGTGGAGGACTTGAGCCTGCACATCTTGAATCCTCCGTCCCCCGCCCGGGTCCCCACTGCGCCTGCTCCCCGCAGTGCCCAGCTGGGCTCACACCACACCCGCCCCACCCCTCCTGCCCTGACCCGACCCTGGTGCTGGCCGTGCTCACCGTGGGGTGGATCAGCCCCTCCCGGCGGTGGACGGTGCCCCAGGTGGCCACTCCGATGGTGATGACCTCTCCTTCCTTGTAGCTGCTGCTCAGGCTGAAGTCTCGCACCGCCTCGCCCACCTGCTTCATGACACCGGTGTGGGACCCCCCAGTGATAATCCAGGCCCCTGGGGGAGGAACGCAGGGCAGGCAGGCCAGGTGGTCCTGCTGTGTGCCCGCCACACAAAAACCTGGCACATGGAGCCCTTCCAAGCTCTGTGACACTCGCTGCTGGATAGCGCAGAGCCTTCCTCCCGCCGGGGCTGCCGACACATTCCCGGGTGGGCAGTGCTCCCAAACCAGGCAGGGGAGGGAGCACGGTTGCCCAGGGCTGACTGCAGGCAGCCATCCCTGCTGACCCTGGCCCAGGGCACAGTGTCTCTGCCACATCTCGGTAACTGCCACCCCTTCCTCTCTGCTTTGGGGACTGACACGTGGTGGAGGGAGCTCATCCTTGCCCACAGCCACTCAGCCCTGCCCTCTGGGAAGGAGCACACACTGCCACCTCACAGGTCACTGACAGAAAGATCAGATAATAGAGTTCAGTAACAAAGAATGCCCCAATCATCCCAGCTACCTGGCCTCCCCAGCTCCTGTGTTCTGCCACTAAGGAAGCTCCTCATGTCAAGGCCGGAGGCACCAAGGAGTCACAAACACAGAGCAAGCAAGCGGCATCAGGACGTCGGGGAAGGCGCTGGGCAGGTGAGAGCTTGGATGACTCCTGCCTGGGTTTGGACTCAGACTTGGAGACCCCCCAGGGCCTCCCCAGTCCTGACAGTCCTGACCCCGGACACTACCCTGCAGCTTCTGCCCTGAGCCTTGTGTCCTCACCTGTGGTCTGAGCCACCTTGACCAGGCCTCTACGGAAGATGCTCTTTAACCGTGGCTTCATGTTGAAGTTCTTGGCCCCACCAGTCACCGAAATCAGGAGGTTGGGGACGTCTAGGCCCCAGTGCTGGGTCATGAGGTGGTAGATCACACTGGAGGGTGTGTCCTGGGAGACTCGGACATACTGCAGGGGAACCGAAGTCAGCCGAAGAGACCCCATGTCAGTGGGCAGCAATGCCCAGGACCTCCAAGTGGCAGGGGGAGACAGGAGTCCTGACCCCAGAGAACAGCACCTCCCCCACCAAGCCTGCCCTGCCCCAGAGTGCCCCACGCCCCACTGGCCTCTGTGCCCTCTGCAGGGCACCTCTGAGACACACTCCATCAAAGAGGCCACTTCCCACCCATCACTGGCCTGCACCTTCTCCTCGGGGCGTAACCAGCTCCTGCGTGGGTGTTCCGGCTCTTCCTTCCTCCCGAGTCCAGGGCAGTCTCCCTCTCCTGTGCCCCTCTGGCCTGGGTCCCTCTGCCCAAGGCCCCACTGACCCGTGTCCCTCTGCCTGGGTAGGTTTGCCCAAACCTCTCTGTCCCATGTCCCTCTATTCCATGTCTCTTTGCTCCTGTCCCTCTGACCTGTGGCCCATGCTGTGGCCTATCACATGGACACAGTGGGCCCCTCTCATGGACTCTCCCCCTCCCAGGCCTCTCCTGCCCTGGGCCCCTCTTGCTCCACCTCGTGAGCTCCTCAGACACATTTTCCTGGCAGGTGGAGTTGGCTGTTTCAGAAGAGACCCCGTCCATCCTTTAATTCCCCGGAGACCAGCTCACCAGAGACAGAAAGGCCCTGGAGGTGGAATCCAGAAAATGGCTGTGGGGCCCTAAAACAAGCCAGTGGGAGTGCTGTAATCCCAGATGGGAATGATGCCACAGCAGTGCTCCCGTAAGCCTGGAGAGCAGACAGTCCCGGACTGGCCAGTGTGGAGGACACCAACCCCGAGGAAGGGGCCATGTCTCTGAGTACTAGGAGAGTTCAGCCAGCTCTGGGGCTTGGCTGAGATCACACTGCTTCTGGGGTCTGTCTCCCAGGTTCTCTTTCACTGCTGGGCCACAAGTGCTTTTCCCTAATGCCAGCTATCCCTGGTTGGCACCTGTCCCCTGTAGGCAGCTACAGGGAGGAAGCTGGACCCAGGGGAGCATGAGGTCTGGGAGCACCGATTCAGGCCTGCCCAGGCTGCCACCAGCCACTGCCACTGCCCTCCATGAACCTGAGGCAGAGAGCTCCTGCCTCATTCCCTGGTCTAAGCCCAGTCAGCAAGACACCTGCCCTGGTGTCCATAAGACAGGGGAACCCAGGACCTTGAATGCCCCATCAGGTGACAGTGTGGCACTGGGGCCACACCACCCCATCCCCAGCATCCTCCCTGCTCCACCTCTTTGGACCAGTGGCTGTCGCCATAAAAGGTACCCAGGGATGTGGAGTAACAGGGTCACACGGCTGGCCAGAGGCTTAGGGCCTCCAGAGGCCAGCACAGACATACAGGACACCTGCTCAGGCAGCCCCACGACTGTGGTGTCCGACACTCTCTAAAGCCCTTCGGGAGGCTGGGCCTGCATTCAGCAGGGCTGGGGCCGCCCTGAGGTGGAGACAGAAGAACCGTCCCACCCTGGCTCTCCGGGGCCCAGGCTCAGCAGGGGTCCCACCTTCCCTGATCAGACACCCTGCAGGGCTCTGAGACTTCCAGCCCCCACCTGTGGTTCTGCTGTCCCACCCCGGGCTGCTGCAGCCACTCCACAAGTACATGCTAGTGTGGCCATGCCCTGTGTCCCTCTCTGTCCTCCCTACTCTACCTGGCCCTCCACTAAGTGCAGTCCAGGGCCACCCAGCCAGAGGACACTCACACCACTAGAGCTTGCACCCTCCTAGGAGAGTGTGATATGTCTCTCACTCGCCCCACCCTGCCCCTTAGCCTGTGGTGTGCTGCATGGGTCATGGGTCTCTGCCAGCCCCCCACCTCTTGCCCCGGGAAATCCCAGGCACAAGAGTCACCATGGCGCCATGCATCTCCAGACACAATTCAGAGCAGGGTGATGGAAACCAACCTTTCCCACCTTCTGGCCCAGGCCTGTGAAGACGATGTCACCAAAGGCATCTGTCGGCATCTCCTGAACATGCTTCTTTGGGTCCCACTCTGTGCCCTGGAAAACATGGGGCTTGGTGGCCTCCTCCAAGTGCTGCTCACGCGTGTAGCCACACTCACACACCACCTTCCTGCAAAGACATGTCTCAGGTCACTGGGGGAATGAGGTGCCCCTCCTGCGGAGGTCCCACATACAGCTGTGACCTTCCCTCCCCTAGCAGTGACAGGCAGCCCTCCCAGCCACAGTGAAAGCCACCACGGCCTGGAGGGGAGCCGGAAACCCCCCATCCTGGCAGTAACGAGAGGTCTCTCCCCAAGAGTGTCAACTGGGGCTGAAGGGAGAGAGCTTGGACTTGGCAGTGATGGGGATTCTCCTCTCCACCACCACAGACATATCAACTGTTCAATTAAAAATCACTAATTACAGCAAGAACCAGGAAAATCTCAACCAACATGAGAAAAGACAACCGACAGCCACCAGCCCAGGATGACACAGACACTGGAGATTCCTGACCAGGATGTCAAAGCTGCCACATCCAAAAAGCTTCAACATGCAATCGTGAACATGCTCAGAACAAATTACAAGTACAGAGTTTAGCAAAGAAAGAGAAGATACACCAAGTGGAAATTTTAGAACTGAAACCTGCAGGAACCAAAATAAAAAACTCAGTGGATGGTCAGCAAATCAGGAGGCAGAACAACGGAAACTGCGCAGTAAGGACAACAGAGAGAACGCAGACCAAGCCAACGCACACACAGAGCGTCTGGGACCTGCAGGGGGAACGCAGACCAAGCCAACGCACACACAGGGCCTCTGGGACCTGCAGGGAGAACGCAGACCAAGCCAACGCACACACAGAGCGTCTGGGACCTGCAGGGAGAACGCAGACCAAGCCAACGCACACACAGAGCCTCTGGGACCTGCAGGACTCTCGGCAAAGATCACGCCATCGGAGTTGCAGAAGCAAAACAAAAAGAGGGTAAGTCTGCGAAAGTATGCAAAGAAATAATGGCCAAATTTCCCCAAAATTGACAAAAAAGACCTAAACCTACAGAATCTGAGTGAATACCAGACAAGATAATCCCAGTGACACATTAAGTCACATTGTAGCTAAACTTCCAAAAGCTAAAAACACAGAAAAAAATCTTAAAGTCAGCAAGACGGAAATGGCACCTGACCTGCAGAGGGAAAACAATTAAATAGCCAGGAGAGCAGAAAGAAGGGGCGCACTACTTCACGAATGCTGTGAGGTAAAACTGTGGACCCAGATTCCATGTCCAGCAAAAAGACCACTCGAGAGTGAAGGGAAGTACAAACAGTCTCAACTGAAGAAAGAAAAAGGAATTTACTAGCACACCTACCCTAAAAGGATGACTACACTGAGTTCTCTAAATGGGAAGGAAATAAAGAAGCGAGAAAAGAGGGAATTCTGGAATATCAGAAAGGAGAAAGACCATGGAAAAAGTAAAAATATGGATAAACATAATACGTTTTCCTCTCTTGAACTTTCTAAATTATTTTTGACAGTTGAAGCAAAAATTATAACACTATCTGATACGGTGCTCAAAGTATACAGAATACCTATTTTAAACATTATATTATAAATTAGGAAGGGTAAAGGTATGTAAAAGGAGATTATGTCTCTACACTTCACTCAAACTGGTAAAATATGAACACAAGCAAACAGTGATGAGTTATGTTATATAATGTAATACCTAGAGTGACCACCGAAAACAAACCAATATATGGAGATACATTACAAACAGTATACAGATGAAACGCAATTCTAAAAAGTGTTCAAGTAACCCACAGAAAGGCAGGAAAAACACCAGTGAACAAACAGAAAACAAAAAATAAGGCCGGGCATGGCAGCTCAACCTGAGATCCCAACACTCTGGGAGGCTGAGGTGGGAGGATCATTTGAGCTCAGGAGTTGGAGACCAGCCTGAGCAAGAGCAAGACCTCATCTCTACTAAAAATAGAAAAACTCATCGGCGTTGTGGCAGGCACCTGCAGTCCCAGTTACTCGGGAGGCTGAGGCAGGAGGGTCACCAGCCCAGGAGTATGAGGTTACAGTGAGCTACAATGACATCAATGCACCTTAGCCAAGGTGACAGAGGGAAACTCTATCAAAAAGCAAATAAATAAATAAACAAAATGACAGACTTATACCCTATCAATAATTATACCAAGTGTAAATTTTCTAAATCCAGTGATCAAAAAACAGATTGTGCCTCCTGTCCTCTGCCGTCCTCTTCTTCCTCCCATCATTTTTTCTCCCCTATTGCCTTCTCTTTAGTTTACTTAGAGTTCACCAAATCAAAAAAAAAAAAAAAAAACAGAGACTAATAAAGTATATTTTAAAAAGGAACTCAATTATGTGTTGTCTATAAAAACCTCTCTTCAAATATGATGATACAGGCAAGTCGAAAGTGAAGGGAATACTCATCAACAGAAACAGAGCTATGGACAAATGTGATAACTTGGGGATTTCAAGGGCATTGTGTTGAGCAAAAAGGACATGCGTCACACAGACTATGACCCCATTTATACGACAATCTCAAGTGACAAAATGGTGGAGTGAAGAACAGATTCATGGTTGCCGGGGCAGGGACGATGGGCGGGAGGGAGGCTGACCACTGTGGGGAGGCTCGAGGGAGATCTCTGTGCTGAAGGCCGGGCTGGGGGGTGGGGAGAGACAATCTACATGTAACAAGACAGCAGTCCCCAACCTCTGTGGCACCAGGGACTGGTTTCAGGAAGCACAGTTCTTACACGGACTGGAGGTGTGATTTGGGGGTGATTCAAGTACATTGCATTTATTGTGCCCTTTACCTCTATTATGATGAGACCATAGCACGTAAAGAAACGATTGTACAACTCACCCTAATGCAGAATCAGCAAGCGATGGGCAGCGGCTGCGCTCGCTTACGCGTCATCCACCTCCTGCTGTGTGGCCTGGTTCCTGACAGGCCACGGACCAGTACCGGGGACGGGGGCCGCAGCAGTAAGACAAAATAACCTAAATGCACACACTACACTGACGTTGACTTCCTGGCTTGGGGACTGCCCTGTAGTGCACAGAATGTAACCACTGGTGGGACCAGGGGACCTACTGACCTACTCATACTAGTATCTGTGGAACTTCCTATAAATCTACGATTATTTCAAAGTAAAGACTTAAACAAGCTGGGTGCAGTGGCTCATGCCTGTCATCCTAGCACTTGGGACTTTGAGGCAGGAAGATCCCAAAGGCCAAGAGTTTGAGACCAGCCTGGACAACATAGCAAGACACTATCTCTACAAAAAATTTAAAAATCAGCTGTGTGTGGCAGTGCACACCTGTAGTCCCAGCTATTCAAGAGGAGGAAACAGGAGAACCGCCTGAGCCCAGGCGTTTGAGGCTGCAGTGAGAGCTATGATTGCCCCACTGCACTCCAGCCCAGGCAGCAGAGTAAGACACTGTGTCTAAAAATAAAAATTAAAGAATTTACACACACGCACACACGATGGAGGCTGGCTCCAGGTGGGAGGTCTCCCAAACTCTCCCATTGCCCCCGGCACAGCTACCCTGGCTGCTGCCCTCCAGGGTGGCTGCTGTTTTCTGGCCAAGAACGCATCAATATTGGCTTTCTCTGTTCTGTCCTCTGTCCTTGTGGGTTGAACTCTTATTATTCCTTTACTGAAGTTCATTGGTGATTCAGAGAGGGAAGAGATAAATTTGTGCTCTTTATACCTTGTTTAGTCGGAAATCTATATGCCTTTTTTTTTTTTTTTTAGATTCCTACTTTTTGCTAGTAACAAATAACCTCAATAGAAAACCAGGTACTTGGCTCAGCACCCGTAGCTCAGCAGCTAGAGCGCCAGCCACATACACTGGAGCTGGCAGGTTTGAACTCAGCCTGGTCCTGCCAAACAACAATGACAACTACAACAACAACAAAAAAATAATAGCTGGGTGTTGTGGTAGGCGCCTGTACTTCCAGCTACTTGGGAGGCTGAGGCAAGAAAATTGCTTAAGCCCAAGAGTAGAGGTTGCTGTGAGCTTTGACACTACAGCACTCTACAGAGGGTGACATAGTGAGACTTTGTTTCAAAAAAAGAAAGAAAGAAAGAAAACCAGGTATGGATAAGATGCGTGGGGCAACCTCTAAAACCAAATGACCAATGAGACCTCAATTAGATGATATAGTGAAAAGTCTGTTGAACCAGGAGAAAAAAAAAACGTAGGTTTCTCTGTCACAGATCAACTGTGTGATCTAGGATGTTTCTGCTCTTAATTTTTCAATCATTAAATGAGAAAAATAATACGTCACATCCCACAAAATTTTATAACCTCCCACGGTGCACACTCAAGGCATTTTCAGATTACAGAAATCTTAGAGGATGCCTGTCAAGACCCCTCTCCAGGGTGCCTCTCCCTCTATGGGTCCAGGGAGAACAGGACCTCAGTGTGCTCCTACTCGGAACAAGGTCCCACGCTCTCCCTTCTGCTCCTGACCGTTAGTCTATGCCCAGCCACTTTTGTCCCTCTTCTTTTTAAGCCATCACCTGTGATGTGGCCGTCTCAAGTAGAACATATGCAGGAAACTGTGCTGAGTCCACTGACCCCGAAATCAAATGGTCAGAGAGCTTCCGTGCTCCTGTCCTAGATAGAAAGAAGTAAGTGGGAACACCACCGCTGGCACCCTCAGGCCGAGCCCTTGGAAGCACACCCTCTCCACACAAAGGGAGACTGCTTGGTCATACTGCACGCACATGTGCCTGAATCCTGAAGAAAGCTGCTGCATCGGCCTCAGCGTTGTGCTATATACATGAGGATTTGATGCCAGAAAAGTGGCCTGCAAGACGGGAGTCTGAGAAGCTGAGCTGAAGCAGCAGAGCTGACCTCGTTCTTTCCCACACCCCCTGTGATTATCTAGTCACAGTTTCTCTGTACTTGTGAGGATGTTTGTCTCAGGAGACTCTGAGGAGGGAATCACACATAGACAACAGGTGTTGTGCTATTGATAAAGGTTACTTTGATGAGAGGATGT
>CAUYRH010175123.1:0-16029 GCA_963574655.1 Perodicticus potto | reverse complement strand
TCTCCTGTAGTTGTTCCTTTGATGCTTTGCAGTGCAGCAAGCTCTTCTGTGACTCCGACATAGTCATTTGTCCCACGAATAAAAATTAGAAGTTGTGCAGAAGCACGAACATCATTAAAACCCTCTTATATTAATCCAAATCACTGCCCAAATAGATTGGATGCAGTTGAGTCAGATTTACAATCTTTTTGGTACCAGGGAGTGGTAAGGAGGGGAGTTGGAGAGTGTGACGCACATTCCACACTTGTGCACTGTGGGCCAGGGACGAGTCGGCTGCTAAGCAGGACAGGTAGGGCGGCAAAACCACTCGGCGGGCTGGATAAATGTCCTTGGTGGGCCAGATTTTGAGGACCCCTGCTGTAGGGTGTGGTCTTTACTCCTAACATGTATCTTGGGATGCCGTGGTTGTTAATGACGTCTTTGTACCCTGGATGGTCAAAAACTCTAGGGTCTCTCGTTACTGATTGGCCTTTTATATTTCTTTTTATTTTATTTTTTGCAGTTTTTGGCCTGGGCTGGGTTTGAACCCGCCACCTCCTACTCCTTTGAGCCACGGGTGCCTCCCTGGCCTTTTGTATTTCTGCTTTGCTGTTAACCCTGTAGTGACTTCACTCTGTTAAACCTTGCTGTTAACCCAGCTTACATGCAGTCCATACATTGGCTAAGGGCTTACAGCAGTGGTTTTCAACCTTCCTAATAATGCGATGTGTTTTCATTGTTACAGAGGGATCTCGACCCACAGGTTGAGAACTGCTGGCTTACAGGGTAATCCCTTTCATACTTCTGTCCCTGTACCCATCCCCATAGCTCCCTCTCTGCCTTGTACCTCAAAACAGTTGTGTTATATTTTCTCCAGTTTTGTAGTTGTTCCCATTGAGTGAGCTAGCCTGTATTACCAGTTACCTTGCTATGGCCAGAAACAAAATTCCCCAAGTGCTTAACATGTCCCTCGCACACTGGATGCTTCATGAATATATTAATGAAATAAGTAAGGCCTGGTGCAGTGGCTCACACCTATAATCCTAGCACTCTGGGAGGCCAAGGTGGGTGGATTGCCTGAGCTCAGGAGTTAAAGACCAGCCTGAACCAAAGCAAGACCTGTCTCTAAAAATAGCCAGGCATTGTTGTGGGCGCCTGTAGTCCCACTACTTGGGAGGTTGAGGCAAGAGATTCATGTGAGCCCAAGATTTTGAGGTTGCTGTGAGCTATGAGGCCATAGCACTCTACTGAGGGTGACAAAGTGAGACTGTCTCCAAAAAAAAGAAAAAGAAAAGAAAGAAAGAAATATGTGGGGTTTTTTATTAAACAAAAAATAAATTTAGTGAGGTCCACATAAAAATGTGGTATTGGATTATAGCAGACCCTTGAACAACACAGGTTTGACCTATGTTGGTCCACTTACATGAGGATTTTCCTCCATTTCTGCCACCTTTGAGACAACGTGACCAACTACTTCTCCCTCTCTTTCTCCTCCTCCTCTTCCTCCCCTCCCCTCTCACTCCTTCTCCCCCAACCTGTTCATTGAGAAGATGACAGGGATGAAGACATTTATGATGATTCACTTCTGCTTAGTGAACAGTAAATATATTTTCTTTTCCTCATAATTTTTTTTAATAATTTATTTATTTATTTATTTATTTATTTTATTATTATTATTTTTCTTTTTTGTAGAGATAGAGTTTCACTCCGTCGCCCTTGGTAGAGTGCTGTGGCATCACACGCTCACAGCAACCTCCAACTCCTGGGCTTAGGCGATTCTCTTGCCTCAGCCTCCCAAGTAGCTGGGACTACAGGCGTCCACCACAACGCCTGGCCATTTTTCCACTTTGCAGTTCGGCCAAGGCTGGGTTTGAACTCGCCACCTTCAGTACATGGGGCTGGTGCCCTACTTGATGAGCCACAGGTGCCGCCCTCCTCATAATTTTCTTAATAAATATTTTCTCTTTATTATAAGAGTACAATACAATACATAAAACATACAACATACATGTTAATCAACTGTTCATGTTATCAGTAAGGCTTCTGGTCAATAGGAGGTTAGTAGTTTGGGGGGAGTCAAAAGTTATAGACAGGTTTTTGATTTCATGGGGGTCAGTACCCCTAGCCCCCATGTTGTTCAAAGGTTCAAAAGCTCTCATTCTTTTGATATCTTTTCTTTTTTGGGTCCTTGAAAAAATTTGTTTTCTTTTTTTCTGGGAGGCAGTATTTTAAAATGATATTCTGATATAGTATACCATATACATTATCTGGGTGAGGTGGGAGAGACAAGGACATTGCTTCTTAAACCTCAAGAAATAAGCAGCCTTCGAAAGCTAGAATATTATACTGATCGCTGATTAAGCCAGACACCCAAAGGATTGGCTGTTATTTTGATTGTTATGATTAGTGTTATGGAGAAATGATGACCTTCAGCCTCCTTGTAATATTTGAAGATTTACCTAATAATCCAATATAGTGCATGAAATAGTGCATGATCCTTTTAAAATATCTTCATTTTAACTTTGGCATTTATATTTATCTCTCTGTTTTTTTTTTTTTTAAACAGAGTCTCACTCTGTTGCCCTTGGTAGAGTGCTGTGTTGTCATAGCTCACAGCAACCTCAAACTCTTGGGCTCAAGCAATCCTCCTGCTTCAGCCTCTCTGGTAGCTGGGACTACAGGCACCCTCCACAACACCAGCTATTTTTAGAGACAGGGATCTTTCTTTTGCTCAAGCTGGTCTTTAACACCTGAGCTCAAGGGATCCAACCACCTCGGCCTCCCAGAGTGAGCCACCACGCCTGGCCAAGTATTTGTCTTTTAATTGTCTTTGTTGCAGGCTTCTAAATTTTTTTATCATTCACCTAAAATAGTGATTACTTATTTCAAGACCACAGGAGTATTTTTGAGGTAGTCAGTATTTGTTTTAAACCCTCTTTAAGCCTAAGGTTGGTTTAAACGTTCAGGAGTGTCATTTTTTTCATTATTTCTCAAATGGACCTATTTTTGACATGGCACTTACAAGAGGTCATTTGGAAATTTCATCATACCTTTTTGGAAAGTCTTAATTTGTTCTCTTTAACCTCATAGTTATTTTAGGACCATCTGATCATTTCAATATTAGCCTTTATTTCTAGGGCATTATTAATGTTTTTGTCCAGTTTTATTTTTTAGCATGCACATATATTACATATATGTACATATATATATATTTATATACATAAATATGCAGATACAAAAATGTTTTGTAGAAGAGCCATTTATCTGGAAACTTATAGCGAAAATGTTTCATTTGCTACATTTCATTCTTGTTGGTCTGCACATTTGAAGACCAAGTGAGAACTTTGTAAAATGGGTAGGGTGATGGTGGCTCTTTAGATGTATCAATGGTTTGCAGCTTCAAGTTTGC
This sequence comes from Perodicticus potto, assembly GCA_963574655.1. Taxonomy (NCBI): domain Eukaryota; kingdom Metazoa; phylum Chordata; class Mammalia; order Primates; family Lorisidae; genus Perodicticus; species Perodicticus potto. The sequence goes on along the minus strand of CAUYRH010175123.1, from coordinate 12,641 downwards.
AATTTTTAAAAATAGAATGGTATATCCACTGAGCAATTTCAAAAGATTCATAGCTGACTCCAAAGGTTTCTCAGGTATTGTTCTTTCTGAAAACGAGTCCCTATCCTCTCTACAGCACTTGATCTCTTTCCCTTTTAGTGTCCTCGTGAAGAGCCAGTTCCCCAGAGACAGTTCCACACCAGAAGCACTTCGTTTAAGGAGACTTACCAAGCTAGACGATGCCCATAGACCTGGGGCAGGCCCTAGGCCTGCTGCCATCACTGGCAAAGGCCGAAGACTCTCAGTTCTCTGGACCAGATGCTGCCCTTCAAGAGGAACTCTCCAGCCCTGAGACTGCACGCCAGCTTTTCAGGCAGTTTCGTTACCAGGTGATGTCTGGGCCACAGGAGACCCTGAGACAACTTCGAAAGCTGTGTTTTCAGTGGCTGCGGCCAGAGGTTCACACCAAGGAGCAGATCCTGGAGATTCTCATGTTGGAGCAATTTCTGACTATTTTGCCCGGGGAGATCCAGATGTGGGTTCGGAAGCAGTGTCCAGGCAGTGGAGAAGAGGCAGTGACCCTTGTGGAGAGCTTGAAGGGAGATCCCCGCAGACTGTGGCAGTGGGTAAGCTGAGGGCCTTATGATCCATGAGGGAAGTACACAGCTCCGCTAGGGTCCTCATCAGGTGTGATGTCCTTTTGCTGATACCAGTTATGACACAAAATGTGTCCACACCAAAAGCCAGTTTTCTGATTCTCTGACGCCAACTGATTGTCCAACAATTCGGTTCCATTCTGAAACTCTGGAGTTAATGCAAGCCTAAGGGTTCAGGGCGTCGTCCCACCAGACCACTCCTCCCCACTTCAGGCGCCCACCTCAAGTCCTAAAGGCTGTCAGACTATACTTGTGAAAAACTGCTTATAAATTTGGGAGTTCTTATAATTATCTCTCTAGGTTGGAAATTGGTTAGAATGACTTACATAACTCAGGAGAGCACTTTATCCACAGTTACTGGTTTATTATAAAGGATACTACTCCAAATGGAAGGGATGCTTAGGACAAGGCATGGTGAGGGGCATGGCTTCTGTGCCTTCTGGCATGCCATCTTACTAGAACCTCGATGAGTTCAACAACTTGGAAGCTTCCTGAACCCCATCGGGTGGGGATTTTTATAGAGGTTCCAATACTTCTGTATAGTTTGTTAAATCTCCCCTCCTTGGCAGTTGGAGGGCCAGAAATTTCACATGTTGGCTCCACTGGCAACCAGCTTCCATCTTGAAGCTGTCTAGGGGCCCAAGAATCCCCTCATCATCATAAGCTCAGGTATGGTTGAAAAGGACTCATTCTGAATAACAGAGACAGTTTCACTCCTGTCTCTCAGGAAACTACTAGGGTTTTAGAAGCTCTGTGTCAGGAACCTAGGGATAAAGACCAAATATGTATTTCTTATTACACTACATCTGGGTTTTCCCATGCCTCACCCAATTCTAAGACTCCGTGCTCTCAATACTTTTTAACTATTTGGAACTAAGGATAAATTCTCTCATCTTTAGACTAGAATGTGTGAGAAGTTGTTCAAGAGACACCTGAATTCTCATTGGTGGGGACTGTCCAGGATAAGCACATTAGTGGCGTGTCCTGAAGGTCTTCCAGGCCTGGGTCAGGCCTCAGCTGTTGGTGCCTTCCCTGTCACTGATTCCTGCTGGACTAGAAATCAAAGCTGATTTTCTGTTTCCCTACTGTATGTCCCTAAAGACTGTCTCATGGTCTGTTGCAGAGAATTAGTTTCATATCTTTTATATAGAAATCCTGGCTTTTGATCCTTCAGTAATTAGTACTATATGGTCTCTAGATCAGCATTCAAGTTCTAGGACAGGAAATCTTATCAGAGAAGATGGAATCTCCAAGCTGCCAAGTGGGGGAAGCGGAGCCCCGGCTCATAGTGGTGCCTCAGGAGTTGGGACTTCAGAGTTCACCCTCAGGGCCTGGGGAACTTCTGAGCCACAACGTGAAAGAGGAATCTGAAGTGGAACCAGAATTAGGTAAGAGCAGCTATTCATGATGGCATGTGGTACTCTCGAAGAAATTTGGGGATTATGGCTAGGAGACCTAAATATGAGTTGAAATAATTTGTTGCTCAGATTGGGGTGTTTCTGCAAAGTTTGGAAACAGTTAGACCTCAATAAACCACTCTGATTTGGAAATTCTAAGTCTGTATTTTAAACCAGTTCATGCCTGGGCCAGACCATTTGGAGTTTGGTTCTGAGGAAGGAGGTAGGAGAAAATACGGGTGAGACTGTTTGGAAGGTTGAAGGGAGTTGGAGTTTGTTAGGGGGACAAACATAACTCTTGATGGCAAAGAAGGTGTCATCCTGGTTTGTAAAGATTTTTATCTGTGTCCTCTGGGGAGTGGTTAAGGAAAAAAACATCTGGATTCTGAAAACTTCCTTTTCTGCCTTCAGGTCTGGCTGCTTCCCAGCTTCCCGCATGGCCTGAGGACCGACTTATCAGAGACCAGGACTTCACAGCCTCACTTCTCCCAACAGCACCCCAGGTGAGCTTGGTTCCCCTGTTTCTCTTACCCATAATCCAGGCCTTGAGGGCATAGCAGAAAAAGTGGAACAGGGAGGAGGGCCTAGCTAGGATAAAAATTATCACAAATATATAATGAACCCTGAGTTTTAATATTTCTTTTCAGGCAGAATATCTTCCAATTGTCATCTTGAGTAATGGAATCTGGCCTCTGGAAAAGGGTACAAGTTGAAGAGGCAAATTTTGTTAGTGGTTATCTTTCCTGTTAGCTGTGGGTCATACTGAGAAAAGACTCATTTGTTTTCTAGTCTGGGCCACCCATAATGAAGTCCGTTTGAGATTTTGAATGATTATATCTAAAGTGGGACAGGTGAATCTTTTCTCCCATTAACTTCACGGAAATTCAGTTGACAAAAAATTGCACATATTTTTGACATACATATACACTTGTGAAACTGTGACTACAGTCAACATAATAAATGTATTCATTATGTTCAAAAGTTTCTTTTTTCCTTTTATAATCTCACCCCCTGTGTCACTTTAGCCCCTCTCCTTCCTGATGCAACCACTGATCTGCTTTCTGTTACCATGTATTAGTTTGCATTTTCTAGGATTTTATATAAAATAGTATCATGTCATATGTACTCTTATCTGTGTTCTTCTGCATATAATGTAATTTTTGACTTATTTTAGTATATTTGCACTGGTTTAAAACAATTTGATTATTGTGTGCCTTGGAATCATTTTCATCTTTCTTTTGCTTGGGGTTCATTGAGCTTCTTGGATTTGTGGGTTTATAGTTTCCATTAAATTTGGAAAATTTTGGGCCCTATATCTTCAACTGTTTTTTTCTGTCTTCCTTATTTCTCTTCTTTGAGGGAGAAAAATACATGTGGAATATATGTAACGGTAATGTACATACATATAGTAGAGTTCTTTTAAGTTGTCTCACAACTTGATTTTTTTTTTAATCTTGGTGTTTTATTTTAGACAGTTTGTATTTTTATGTCTTCATGTTCATTAATCAGTTCTTCTACTGTAGCTAATCTGCTGTTATCCTTATCCAGTACTTTTTCATTTTAGATGTCTTTTTCATCTCTAGAAGTCTTATGCCTATAATTACTGTATTTGGTCTTTCCCGTAGCTTCTTGAACATATGGAATATGGAATATGGATATCCTTATCTACTGATGATCACTTGTCTTGGCTCTGGGTCAGTTTTTTTTTTTTTTTTTTTTTTTGAGACAGAGTCTCAAGCTGTCACCCTGTGTAGAGTGCCCAGGCTTCATAGCTCATAGCAACTTCCAACACGGGCTCAGGCTCAAATGATCCTCTTGCCTCAGTTTTTTCTATTTTTAGTAGAGACAGGGGTGTCAGTTTTGCTCAGGCTGTTCTTGAACTTGTGAGCTCAAGCAATCTATCTGCCTGGGCCGCCCAGAGTGCTAGGATTATAGGCATAAGCAAGTGCGCCCGGCCAGCTTCTGGGTCAGTTTTTATTGGTTGGGTAATTTCCTTATTATCTGATGGGTTTTCTTGCTTTTTTTTTGTATGCCTGGTAATCTTTGATTGAATATCAGACATTGTGTATTTTGTATTGTTGAATGCTAGATATTTTTGTGTTCCTATAAATGTTCTTGGCCTTCCCTTTGAGAAAATGTTATATACACATAGTTTATTACATAGCACCAGGGAAGCCTTTAGTCTAGGATCAATTTTTCCCCACTACTGAGGTCATACCCTTCTGAATATTCTGACACCCTTCATTGTACTGCTCTCACTGATGGAAACCTGAACAATTTCCAGCACTATATGAGCTCAGGGGATTATTTCCTCTGATTCTTTTTTTTTTTTTTTTTTTTTTGAGACAGAGCCTCAAGCTGTCACCCTGGATAGAGTGCTGTGGGGGCGTCACAGCTCACAGCAATCTCCAACTCCTGGGCTCAAGCGAGTCTCCTGCTTCTGCCTCCCAAGTAGCTGGGACTATAGGTGCCCGCCACAATGCCCGGCCATTTTTTGGTTGCAGCCATCATTGTTGTTTGACGGGCCCGGGCTGGATTTGCACCTGCCAGCTCAGGTGTACGTGGCTGGCGCCTTAGCCTGTTGAGCCATAGGCGCCGAGCCTATTTCCTCTGATTCTTCTGCATGGTTATTTCCTAGGGAGATCCTCTGTAAATCTCCAGAGCTCTCTATTTGTGCAGCTCCCTCTTTTCTGAATTTTTTATTTTGCTGTCTCTAACCATCTTAGCCTTCTCAACTCTCAGCTTCTGCTCATGTCAGGGAGGCTGCCTGGCTCAGCCTGGGTTCCCCCTTCCTGTGCTGCTGCCTGGATCTTCTCCTTAGGCAGTAAGTTTGGACAACTATTAGGGCTTACTGAATTCACCTTCCGGGGTCTCACTCTGCTGTGCTGTGCATAATATGCAATGTCTGGAAACCTTCATTTCATATATTTTATCCTCTTTTTCAGTTGTTTCAGACAGGAAGGTAAATCCAGTTTCTGTGACTTCATTTTTACTGTAGATAAAAGTCTCTGTTACAGATTTATCTTGATTATGTAGTTAATAACTCTTCAAAGTTCAATTTGGTAAAAATAAAAATTTTTAGGAAACTATTGTACATCTTAACTGAAACATTCCTTAAAACCTAGGAGAAACTCTTTTTGGGAATTGCCTTCAAGATACTTTAGAGTGAAGGTGAAAACAGAGGAGGCACTGTAGTGCTTAATACAGTGCTTCTGAGGAGGACCTGAGTTTCATAAGCTCAGAGACATAAAGATCAGAATGTCAATGTCACCGTTTACTTAGGTTGGGGGGAAGGTGACAGGGGAGGCATATATCTTTTTAGTGAATCAAAGGTCCCTTGAAAGCATCTTATTCGAAATAACTTGAAGTCAAAAGATACAAAATTTTCAGTAGTACCGGTTTGTTATCTACAACTACATATGCATGTGTGTAATCCTCTATATCTAGCTGGTAACTGATGTAGCACCCACTCTGGACAAAAGTCATCCCTGTTCAGTCTGTATATCCTTCCCTCAAACTAATAAGAATTATCTGCAACAGAAATACCTTGATATTTAGTAGAATTCTTTAAAATGAAAGGGAATTTCTTTTCTTTTTTTTTTTTTTTGAGACAGAGTCTCACTATGTCACCCTTGGTAGTGCCATGCCATCACAAATCACAGCAACCTCAAACTCTTGCCTCAGCCTCCCAAGCAGCTGGGACTACAGGTGCCCACCACAACGCCAGCTATTTTTTTGTTGTAGTTGTCGTTGTCGTTTGGCAAGGCCCAGGATGGGTTTGAACCCACCAGCCCCGGTGTATGCGGCCAATGTCGTAACTGCTGAGCTACGGGTGCCAAGCCAGAAAGGGAATTTTTTAACATAAGTAATTGTTTTCTCATTAGAAACTGTGTCTGAGTTGGAACCTCACATAGACTTCAGGAATGCATTTACTCACATTCTTGTATTTTCAAACTTCAAGAAAAGGAACACAGTTCAAGTAACTGTGCGCGTCAGTCAGTTGTGGTAATATCTCCTAAACCCACAAGATGGTGCTGGTTTCATACAAAGATAGGGGTAATTTCTTAATCAAATCCCACACTTTTGTCCTTCAAGAATACAAAGGTTTTTCCTTCTCTTACAAATACCAGAAAGAGTCAAGATGACTGTCATTGGTGTTTTGCCTTGTAGGTCATTTTATTCAAGCATTCCCCAGCTTCTTGGCAGTTCCTTGAGTACATTTGTGGTTTTAAACTTGAAATACCTTGTTCAGAGGCCCCTGAAATAACTTGTCTGGCTTTTGAATGAGCAGATTGTGACCCTTGGAGGTTTGGGTGGCTGTATCCTTATTTCGCTTTGTACTGATCTTGGTTGCTACTATATTTGTGCCCATGGAATAGGCCCTATATTCAGCAAACCCGGCAGTCCAGATAGTCGGATATTACTGTACTTGGCATTTGCATCCTTTTCTCTGCTAGCACTGAAGCAAGGGTCTGTGTATTCTGACCACAAAGACTGAGAACTCCTGTGTTCACCACTGTTTGTTCCAAGCTGGTTATTTTCAGGAGTTTGTTAAAATAGCCTCATTTGCAGAAGATTAACAAAGTAAGTTGCTATAGCAGTTTATACTTTAAAAATTAAAATTTTTTAGTTGAATTTCATATTAAAAATGTGGTTACAGTTAATAGTTGAATGTGTAGTTAAGTGTATTGAGCTCACTTTTAGTTTCCTATCCTTTCCATTCTAAAAAAATCCAACCCTCTTGCTTTCCCTGAATAGTAGTATATTGTATATAATGGGAAGATGATTTCATCATTCCTCTCCTCATTTCTGTTCTCCAAAGCCTGGCTACACATGACATAAGGCATAGCTATCAACTTTGGGGTTCCTGAAAAGATTGCAGAATCCCTTACTTCTCTCTGCAAACCCTTGGGACAAGTCTGGGAGACTGCATATGGTAGTAATAATATTTACTGTCTACTGAGGGCATATTTGCCAAGGGCTTTATTTTAGCCTGATAACATATATTGAGTTCCTACTTGCCCTCGGCAGGGTCTTGGAGACTAGTTGAAAGTACAGTGGAGAGTATGACAGAGTTCTTTTCTTCAGTTGCTAGTAGAGGCAACAATTAATCAAATACTTGTGTGTACATGTACACATAAACATTTAATAAACCATGATGAATGCCATGAATGACAGGTATAATGGGTTATGGAAACAGGTGACTCCACGTTACCTCTCTCAAATATCCCAACAGTTTTAGAATTTCTTACTATTTTATTTTAAAATAGTAAGAAATTAAACTTCAGATTAATATAAAGGTGCATACAGTTAGGTTGCATTGTTTTCATTTGTTGGGAAAAGTCCCAGTTGGATTTGAGTCCTTCACCCAAGAGATGTGCCATATACCCCTCCATTGTACCTGTTAGGCGGGAACTCACTGAGCCTTCTCCCCCTTCTTGAATTTAATTGTGTTTTTCCTCTTAGGTGTGCCTGTAGTTGTTCATTTACTAGTTTCAATTTAGTATTGAGTACATGGGATGCTTGTTTTTCCTATTCTTGAGCTACTTTACTAAGGGTAATGTTCTTTGACTTTTATCACTTAAAAAAATTGATGAACAATTCTTTGAATTTAGTGTTACCATTGGGTGAGGCCTTGAGCATGTAACTTGCTCAAGGTCACATACTAGAAAGTGACAAGGCTAGAACTTGATACATAGTGTATTTATGCCAAAGAATGGGCTGCTAATCACTGCTTCACAATCGGAGTTTCTACTGGTTGGCCTTTTGGTGGAGAATTGAAATTTGAATTTACGAAAGCAGACCCTAGCCATATGGCATGCCTGGTTTTGAGTCTCCAGTCTATAGTTCTATAGGAAAAGAAGGCTCCTTTGGGGATAATGAAGGGACACCTTGATCCAGAGAACCTGTCAATTTCCCACTAACTGGAAAGAAAACTGATTTAGTGTTAGAACCTAAATGGAGAACAATTGGGAGATTCCATGTGTGTATTGCTGTGTCTTTCTCTTCTCTGAATACACCAGTCTGCTTGAGGGCAAGGCTTCCAGTGTACTTGACTTCTTTATTGAGTCTTTAGAGCTTTTCACTAATTTGCATTTGTTTTCTCAACAAATTCTCTTAAAGTTTCTTTTTTTCCCCTCTTGAATTTTCAGATTTTAATTAAATAGTGAGAATATTAGACTGTTAGTGTTCAAAGACCCCTACTAAAAGCACTTGACAAAGTTAAAAAATACAAGCAGCTAAAAAAATCAAAAACCAAAAAAGCAGAACTTAAAGCCTAAATATTTTCTAGCCAAGGCAAGAAATACTGATGTAGAAACTGTCATTTCCCCTTGGCCTTTTTTCCCCTGGAACCGCTCTTTTGTGATTGTTCAGATTTCTGATGGCCAGGATTCCATGGCACATTTCTTTCTTCTTGGCTTTCTTTCTGTCAGGGAAGGCAGGTTTGGAATCCTTCACTGTAATCATGGTGTTGTATTTTTTCTAGGAGCAGTGGCGACACCTGGATTCTACTCAAAAGGAGCAATACTGGGATCTCATGCTGGAGACCTATGGGAAAATGGTCTCAGGAGGTGAGGGCACGGGGTAGCCTGATAGACTGGAACACTGTTAGGCATATGTGCTCAATTTAAAGTCACTAGGTAAAGGAAATCTCACAGATACAGTTGGGAAATTAGGCAAGTTGGAGATAGCAGAGTTACTTATAGTAAGAGCTTCTTCGTATTGAAAGTATTTTGTATGCAGGTGTTGCGGGTGCATTCCAAGCATACATAAGTTCTTTAATCTGTGAAGTAGGTGATAGTGTTCCCTATTTATAGATGATGAAATTGAGTATCAGATCAAGTACTTGCTCACTATTACGTATCTCATTAAGTGCTGAGTGACAATGAAACTTCATTATGACTGGCTCTGAGTTTATGCTCTTTTCTACTGAACCACTCGCCTCAGCTGAGCACAGGTGGGGCCCAAATAGGATCCTTACACCAGTCTGCCAGGTGTTCTGCAGGCTCTTCTGGTGACCTTCCCAGATTCTTGTTTTTGTGGCCTTTATCTTGTATCCTGGTCATCTTGTGACCAAGACACATATAAGCTGCACACACTGTTTTAAGATGAGTATTCCTAAGTGGTCTCCAAAGCCTTCGTATTTTCCTTCATGCTTAGGGTGCTGCTTTGAAAGACAGGCCCACATGCTTCTCTTTCCATAGCAGGCATTTCCAATTCCAGAGCTGACCTGACTAATTCCACAGAATTTGGGGAAGAGCTGACAGGACTGCACCTTCATGTCAGTGAGAAGCTCCCGAGACCTACCTGCATAGGTGAGTGATTGGTCTGGAACCATTTCCAACCACCTGTCCTTAAATTGGAGATGGTAGGGGGAGGTGGGGAAAGTATATTTGATTACATTGGTTATAACTATCCGTGATCTGGCTGGTCCATTTTGAGTATTAAGATTGCGTCTCCGCATCTCTGGATATAGGGCTGTTGACACATATATTTAACCATGGAAGGGAAACCACACATTGAATCTGCTATTTTCAATCATGTAGATGGAGACCAATACAATTGTATGTAGCATTTGGGTGCAGTGGCTTGTGCCTGTAATCCCAGCCCTTTGGGAAGCCAAGGCGGGAGGATTGCTTGAGGCCAGGAGTTTGAGACTAGCCTGGCAACATAGTGAGTCCCTGTGTCTACATAAATAAAAAAAAAATTAGCCAGGTGTGCTGGCATGCACCTGTTATCCTAGCTACTTAGGAGGCTGGGGCAGGAGGATCACTTGAGTCCAGAAGTCTGAGGTTGCAGTAAGCTATGATTGCAGTACTGTGCTCCAGCCTGGGTGACAGAATGAGACCCTATATCTTCAAACAAACAAACAAACAAACAACAGATACGGATAGAATTCCATTACAAAAAAAGATTAGGTAGCAGCCATTATTAGCCTTCCTACCAAGAAGATGCAGAGTAACTAGACTTTCATTATTCTGGTTATAGTGAAAAGTAACCAATCCATCCTCAGCAAAATAAATTAAACAAACAAAACCATATTTTATCTCATATATATGCACCTAACAATAACATCAACAAATACGTCACATAAACAAAATATTTTAAGACTAAGGAAAAAGGTATCTCCATTTGTTTTCTTGTAAAGTAGCAACTATCGTTTGCTTTCTATACTTTGTCTAAACATTGTAATTATGTAAAACCTTAACTGTAAAACCTGCACGTGCACATGCACATACACTCCCTTTTATATGTACAATAAATCCCAAAACCTTGGAGAAAGAAAAGGACCAAGACTGGGAATTCTGGGAATTGTGTAATAAGCCATTCTTTCTCCCCAGTGGGATCTAATTAATTATTTTCCTTTGCTAGTATATTGCAGAAAGAGCAATCAACTTGGACATATTATTTTAATTTTAAGCAATACATGTATCATTACACTATTACACAAAGGTTCCTTTTGAAACAGTATTTTTCAAACTGCTTTTTGTGACCAATTAGTGAGTTGTGAAGTGATTGTATAAGGTTGCAACCAGCATTTAAAATAATAAAACAACAAAATTGAATATAAAATATCAGGTGTAGGGGTAGTAAGGTTTCAGGAAATACTTGTTTCAAATATGTGTGTTTATAAGTATACTTTATTTTGTATAAATGCACTTATTTCTGTTTTAGCTTGGGCTGCTATAACAAAATACTATAGACTGGGTGTCTTAACACATACTTATTTCTCAAAGTTCTGGAGACTGAGAAATTCAAGATCAAGGTGCCCTATGGCTTGCTGTCGTTGCTCTGCAAGCTCCCTCCTCTCTTGTTGCTTCTTGTAAGGCCTCATCTAGACCTGATCTCTTCCCAAAGGCCCCACCTACAAATACTGTCACACTGGGGGCTAGAGCTTCTACATCTGAATTTTGGGGGATCACAGTTAAGTCCATAGCACTTATTGTGGGTAACGGTCAGAGAATTTGAAAATGTTTAGAGTCTGTTGCAGTAGGAATTTGTGGGAGGGATAAGCTTTATTTTTTAGAGGAGTTTTAGGTTCCTAGAAAAATTGAGTGGAAGGTACAGATTTCTCCTATATCCGTTTCAGTCAGACATTATTATTTGTGATATATAGTGCACTATATCCCTACTCATTCTGGTTTTTGTTTGTTTTTTTCTTTGTCCTTCATTCCACTTGCTGACATGACCCCATTAGATCCTACCTTTAACCAGACTGTCTACAAGGAAAGCCTGCCTTGATAGGCAAAAAAAAAAAAACAAACCCAAACAGAAAAAGGTGACTATAGGTTCTTGAAAGAAAGGATGTTTCCACGTATGGATTGATTTGGTAGCAGTGTGCAGCATAGATTGGAAGGGAATACTTGTAGGAGGAGAGCCTGTGGGAAGTCAGTGCAGGAGTCCAGGGTGCAGGGAAGAGACCCCAGATGAGTGTAGAGTCCATAGTAATCATTTGGGAAAGGGTTGATCTGAAAAACACAGTAATCCAGTCTGACAGATCTGGATTCACACCAGGTGAAAAAGTCACACATGAGAGCAAATATGCTGTTGACTTTGACCATATGGAAAAATAGCTCATAGTTAAAGCAGGCTAGCAGGGGGATCAGTCGCAAAAATCCACATAATCTAATCAAAAACCCATGGGACTAAAATAATTATTTGATAAAATGATTCCTAAATTGTTAATCTAGAATACAACATGCAAAAATAGTAAAAAAAAAGTTTTAAGAAGACTGTTTCATGAATGTTATTAACAATCTGTTATATGCTAAAGAAAATTTATTAAAATAGGGTGATACTGATATAAAAATAGACACATAGGCCAGTTTCAGTGGGTTACTCCTATACTCCTAGTATTATGGAAGGCTAAGATGGAAGGATCACTTGAGGCTAGGAGTTCAAGACTAGCCTGGGCAGCATAGTGAGACCCCCATCTCTACAAAAAATAGCCAGGGGTGGTGGTCTTCACCCATAGTCCTCTCTACTGGGGAAGCTGATATAGGAGGATCATTTGAGCCCAAGAGTTGAAGGTTACAGTGAGCTATGATTGTGCCACGGCACTCTAGCCTGGGCAACAGAATGAAACCCTGTCTCTAAAATAGTAAAATTAAAAAAAGAAAATAGATACACAAATGAGTGGAAAAGGGAACCCTGGAAGACAATCTGGTCTACATAAGGATTTCAAGTATGCTAAAGGAGGAGAAACATCATAAGGCCTTCACAATAAGTGGGGTTGGGAAAGAAGGCTCTTTAGGAAAAGGAGTCAACTGAGATTTTATTATGTTATGTACCAAAATGAGTTGGAAATAGGTTAAAAAGAGATATAATATGTAAATAAAATAATAAAGAAGAAAATAAGTGGATACTCAAATTGTATCCTGGTGAGGAGGATTTAAAAGTATAAAAGTGATAGGAAAAATCAGTAAGGAAAAGATTAATGGACTTGAGTCTATTTGAAAAGAAAAAATTTTTTTTTTGAGACAGAGCCTCAAGCTGTCACCCTGGATAGAGTGCCATGGCATCACAGCTCACAGCAACCTCCAATTCCTGGGCTCAAGCGAGTCTCCTGCCTCCACCTCCCAAGTAGCTGGGACTACAGGCACCCGCC
>CAUYRH010175118.1:0-75827 GCA_963574655.1 Perodicticus potto | reverse complement strand
TAGCTTCCATGTTTTTGTATGAGTATGCAGTTTCCTGTTGTTATTGAGTTCAACTTTTATTCCATGATGGTCAGAGAAGATGCAAGGAATAATTTCTATTCTTTTAAATTTGCTGAGGTTAGACTTGTGACATAAGTTGTGATCAATTTTGGAGTATATTAGGGGTGCTAACATTCTTCTCAGTATGGGGTGCTGAGAAGAATGTGGATTCAATTTTATTAGGATGAAATGTTCTGTAGATGTCTGTTAAATCCAGATGTTGAATGGTTAAGTTTAAATCTAAAATTTCTTTACTTAGATTCTTTTTGGAGGATCTATACAACACTGCTAAAGGAGTATTAAAATCTCCAACTACTATGGAGCTGGAGGAAATCAAGTTACTCATGTCTATTAGAGTTTTTCTTAGAAATTGAGGCACATTCTGGTTGGGTGCATAAATATTAATAATTGAAATCTCAACATATTGAGTAGTACCTTTAAAAAATATGAAATGTCCATGTTTATCCTTCTTTACTTTTGTTGGTTTAAAGCCTGTTGTATCTGTGAATAAGATTGCAACACCTGCTTTTTTCTGTTTTCCATTTGCCTGGAATATAGATGAACATCCCTTCACCTTGAGTCTAAATTTATCTTTTAAGGTAAGATGAGATTCTTGTATGTAACAGATATCTGGTCTGAGTTTTTGTATCCTGTCAGCCAACCTATGCCTCTTTAGAGGACAATTTAAACTATTCACATTAATTCAAAACAATGATAAATCTTTAGAAAGTCCAGTGGACATTTTTAATCCTTTCATCACCATGGAAGATGAAATTTGATAAAAGTTTCTGGGTGAGTTTACTTTTGTGGTGGAGGTTTGTGCTGGTCATTATGGAGGATAGGTCTGAGAATATCCTGGAGAGCTGGTTTAGTTATAGCAAATTTCTTCAACATGTGGATGTCATTAAAGAATTTAATTTCTCCATCATAAATGAAACTCAGTTTAGCTGGGTACAGGATCCTGGGTTGAAAGTTATTTTGTTTTAGGAGATTAAAAGTTGATGACCATTCTCTTCTAGCTTGAAAGGTTTGATCAGAGAGATCTAGAGTATTCTAATATTCTTCCCATTGTAGGTAATGGATTTCTTATGTCTGGCTGCTTTCAGAATTTTCTCCTTCATATTAATTTTAGTGAACTTAATTATGATGTGCCTGGGATATGTCTTGTTCGGGCTGAGTTGTGCTGGGGTTCTGCAACTGTCTGGTATCTGAATTACAGAATCTCTTAGTATTTCTGGAAAGTTCTCTTTCATAATCTCATAAAGAAGAGACTCTGTGCCTTGTGACGCCCCTTCATCGTTTTCAGGTATCCCTATCAGGCGAATATTGGTTTTCTTCGAGTTATCCCAGAGCTGTCTGAGAGAATGATCCGTTTTTGCCTTCCATTTCTCTTCTTCTTTGGAATTTTGGGAGTGTTTGAAAGCTTTGTGTTCCATGTCAGAAATCCTTTCTTCTGCTTGCTCCATTCTGTTACTGAGGGATTCTACTGTATTTCTCAGATCTTTGAGGGTTGCAACTTCTTGTCTCAATGTGTCAAAATCGTTGGTCATTTTGTCTTTGAATTCATTGAATTCTTGATTCATCTTTTGGGTCATCTTTTGGATTACTGCTTGAAATTCTAGTTCCAGCTTTTCCTCCATTCCTCTGATCTTTTTTGCTATCCAGACTCTGAATTCAATTTCTGACATCTTAACCATTTGGTTATGCAAGGGATCTTGTGCTGTATCTACCTTGTTGTTCCTTGGGGAAGTTGATCTACTCTGATTATTCAAATTGCCAGAATTTTTCTGTTGATTTCACCTCATGATTATTTTTCACTATTGCCTATGACTGTCCTCAGAGTTGGGGAGGTGTTCCTCCCACATCAGACCCAGGCAGGATCACTCTGTGTTTGCTGGATCTTTGTAGGGAGTGACCCTGTGTAGCTCCTCTGAGACTGCCCCACCCAGGGAGTTCTGGCTGAGGGAGCAGCTCTGGAGTGTGGCACACCCAGATCAAGCAGCAGAGCATGGGATGGGGCACCCAGTGGCCTTTGCAAAGGGAGCCTGTGCCTCCAGCTGTCTCTGGCTGGGAGCAGGGCTACAGAGGGAGGGCACAGGTCACGCAGCGGGGGTCCTGTCAGGCGGCAGACTGAGGCTGGGCGGGGCACAGATCTCCCCAGGCAGGAGTCTCAGTGGTCTTCCTGGCCGCTGCTGGAAGTGGGCCAAGGTCCAGAGGGGGTGCCAAGTGCAGCTGTGCAGGGGTCCCGGTGGAGTGGAGTTCCTGGCCTCTGTGGGTGGTGGGCCTGGGGTACGTATCAGAGCTGGCCTGGAGTCCTGCTGGGTGGTGGGCCAAGACTGGGCAGGGCACAGATCAGCACCATGCAGAAGTCCCTGCAGAGTTCCTGGCTGCTGCTGGCATGGGTCAAGACCCAACAGGGGTCCCGGCAGAGTCCAGGTCACTGTGGGCTGTGGGCCAAGGCCTGGTGGGGCATGGATCAGTGCTGCGCAGGGGTCCCAGCAGTGTCCCTGGCCTGGGGGCTGGTGGGGGCTCAGTGAGGCCCTGGAGTCTCTTACCTGGCAGACCTCCTTGTCCAGCAAATCTGGAGGGTGGGTGCTGCTCAAGTACTCCTCCCTCAGTTTTAGCAGAGATCAGGCTTCTGGTGTGTCAGGTAATGGGGGAAGGCTGTCCTGGAAATTCAGAATGGTGGAAAACTTTAGTTCAGTTTTTCTGCCTGAGGCTTGGTTTCTGGAAGTCACGGCTTGCCTCAGAGGTGACCTGCAGTTATCACTTCTCTCCCTCTTTCTCGGCTGGGCTCTCAGTCTTCAGCTCAATTGGGCAGTTTCTGGAGGTTATCTTTCCATTTGAACAGGACCCTCTGTCAGAAGCTGCTTCCAGTCGGCCATCTTGCCCCTCCCCCCGTCCTCCAGTCTCAAATCTTGCCTCCCCTCAGACTTTTCTATCTAACTGCTGATTCTCCATCTGTATCATCTTTCTACTTCCTACATGTGGGCACTTCCCAGAGGTTTCCCCTCAGCCTTCTGTTCTCCTTCCCTCAGGCTTTGAGCCACTAGCTCTGAATAGGTATGTAGCCCCACATTTGTGTGGTGGGGCCCAATATGTTTCCTCAGGCCCAGAATGCTCAGGCTGGAGTTCTGTGTGAGGACAGTTTGGTATGTTCAGCAGCCTCTCCTCATAGCACCACATTCAGAAACACAAAACAAAACATAGGAACAACTTAGGGGCATCCCCGGATTGTCCTTATCCTTTTGTGCTTATGTTCCCTAACTTCTCCCACATCTGTCTCCATCCCTCCAGGTTCTAGGGCCACCTAAAGAAACTACTTTGATACGTCTCTGGGGCTCCTGAGATCATCTCCCAGTGGTCTTTAAAACTCCTTCAAGTTTATGTTTCCTAAGTGCAGTTCTAATTTGAGGAATACTTCCTTTGGAAATAGCAATGAGGAATACTTAGTATTTGACACCATTTCAAGATCTTTGTATGATTTAAATTATCTAATACAAAATCCCCATGAACCAGGTAATGTTATCATCTGCAATTAAAAATGAGGAAGCCTAGGCACATTTACTTTAAGTTCTGGCCCCAGGTCATGTCATTTCTAAGTGGCAGAGCCAAGATGTAAGCCTGAAGGTTCTGGTTGTAGTATCAGGCACTGGCCAAAATTAATCAGCCCATCTCTGTTCAGGTAATTCATTCAAAATCCTCCTAAAGCTCCCTATTATCCTCCAAATTAAGTAGACTCTTAAAGGACCTTTTCATAATGATTCCAACCCATACTTCCCAGCACCTCATGTCCTAGCCTTTCCTTTAAGAGACCAGTGCACTCTCTGTTTTTTTTTTTTTTTTTCAGATTAATATGAAGGCATATATTCCTAAGTTAGTATTATTTCCATTTTTGAGATAAAGTTCAAGCTGCAGTTAAGCCCTTCATCCAGGAAATGTGCCATATACCCCTACATTGTACCTGTTATGTGGGAGCTTACCAAACCTCTTCCCCCTCTTCTTGAACTTAATTGTGTTTCTCGCTCATGAGGGTCTGTAGTTATTGATCTACTAGTTTCAACATAGCATTGAGCACATGGGATACTTGCTATTCCTGAGATTCTTTGCTTAGGAGAATGCTAAATATAAGAGATGTGACATCTCCATCTTTTTATGTTTTTTTAGCATAATACATGCATATACCATGTTTATTAATTCATTCATAGGTTGATGGGCATTTGAGTTGTTTCCACATCTTTGCAACTGTGAATTCAGATGCTACAAACATTTGAGCACAAATGTCCTCATGATAAAAGGTTTTTTTTGGTAGGCCCTCCATTTGATCCCATAATCCCATTGGTGAGTAATGATCTTTACACCCTCTGAAAGCCCCACTATCCAGTGTCTCTTTCTCTGTCTAAATTCTATTCCCCTTTCAAAGCTGAATTAACTGCAGTGGGATTTTTCAAGCTTTCCCAATTCTCCCCACTGTTCTTTGCCTTAGTCAAGCCTTTATATCAAATATCATCTTTCTAAATTATACATTCTCTGCCACTTGCAGGGTCTCCCTTACAGTACAAAAAGATCCCTACATTAGGTGGTGCTATTTTTGTCTCTGTAACCCGTCTGGTGCTCAGCACAGGGCATGACACAGAGAACTATGTCTGGAATTAGATGAATTCCTTGAATTCCGGCCATGACATAGCAGTGTGAGTCACGGGTAGTCTCCCGTTAGTGCGCATGTCATCATACCTTCCCCTCCTCTTCTTCCCAACTCTAGCTCCAAAGATGTCTTTATTGGCCTCTGGGGAACAGGTATTGAAAAATTCTGCTTTGGTGTCACAAATTTTTAGGAATCAAATGACTTATTAAATTGTTGAGCAGATGGTTGTGTCAATGTGATGGCTGGTATTGAGACTTACACATCTTAGATGAAATATACCTGCTTCTAATGACCACGAGACTACTTTCAGGGTAAAAATAAGGCTCCTCTCTCACCATCAAAAATCTTGACCTTATGCAATAAAACAATCTGTGCTTTAAAGAGAGAATGAAATGTGAGTGATAGAAACTTTTTCAACTTGCTCTGTCTTGCTTTCTACATTAAGGTTCAAAGAGTTATGAAGTGATGCAAGCAAAAAGCCTGCTTGGTGAAGGGGCTCGAAATCCTGAAAAATGACTTGTTGCCTAGTGGAAAGGTCCTATAATTCATGAGCACATTTCAGCAGCTAATGCAGTTTGTGATACTTTATAATCCTTACACATTCCAGAGCCCCAGCTCTCTGAAGGTTAGACCTATGGGATACACTTCAGAAAAGTTACATAAACAACTGTGAACCCTCGGCAGGGAAAATGTACATTTTGAACATGTTGAAACTCTCCATATTAAGCCAGTTTAGCACTTTGATTAAAGAGTTTAATCAATCACCATCCTAAGCTGTTTATTAATCACTTTATCAAGCAGTTGATGCATTGCCGGTTTTAATAGAATCCATTTATTTTGATTTCTACCTACTTCATCTTTCCAAAGGGCTTTTCGAGTCAGCTATGATAAAAAGGAGAGGGAGAGGAGAAGGAGAGGAAAAGAGAGAGGGAGAGGGTGGTTGCATCTAAAACCCGGCAAGAAATTTCTCACTGCACCTAAACGTACTTTATTATCAACGCCCTAAGTCGACTTGGCCAATTTATTACCGGGGGAAAAAAAACGCTCTGGGGAGTGGATGTTTGGGTGAACCACACGGTTTAGCTCAGATAAACACAGGCCATTCGTTTGCTTCACACCTGACACCCTGATGATATACGATCCTAATAAGATTAATCTCCACCCACCCCCTCCAGCTCCGTTTGTTCCAACCTATTTGTGATCTTCCACTTTTCTTCATGGACGTTTCCCCCACCTTGGGTTACAATTTGTGGTTAGAGTTAAAGCCCTCGTTTCCTCACTACAAGGAAAACAAGATTTGTGGGAAGAAAACATTTGTTATGTGGCTTAAATTTTACTCAGAGGCTTTCTCGTTCCTGTGCCTTTAGCATAAGAAGAAGTGAGTTTGGAAGACGTCCATGCCGCCAAGCACATCAGGACTGAATGTGAATTATAAATCCAGTGTGAGCTTTGCGGTGCTCTGAACAGTGCTCCGGCTAGCTACTCTCCTATTAGAGCATTTAATTAGGGGGGAATTTAGAGAGGTGGTGACTGTCCTCCTTCTTTTTATTCTCATCTCACTGTTTTAGTTCATAGGGTTGAAAAATACCACACCCAGAAACATTTTAACTACATATTTTATCTGTCTTTAACTATAAAAAGTCTATTAGAAGACCACCTTCTCCATATATTCCCCAAGAGGAAAATAATGTTATAGGGGACATTGCCATTTAATATTAGTATCATAGGCAGGGGAAATAATTGCAGCTTTGGAGCATCTATAAAGTGTTACTGCCTGTGTTAGGAATTTCCTGTATACTATTCTACTTTGTTTTGATAATAGCCCTAGGGATTTTTTTTTTCCTCCTTTTTGGAATTCCATAGCATCATCATAGCTCACAGCAATCTCAAACTCTTGGCTCAAGCAATCCTCCTGCCTCGGCCTCCCCCATAGCTGGGATGACAGGTGGCTGCCACAACATACAACTAATTACCCCTAAGCATACTAATGCCCATGTTCAGGAGCAGAGTTTTCTCATATAACAGCTGCTAGACACAGGTGGCTCTTGAGCACTTAACATGCAGTGGGTTCAAATAGAGATGTGGCATCATAGAGAATGAAGGATGTTGATTTCATTTAAACCCGAGGAATCATATACACTCTTTTAACCTAGGAGATCATGCAGTAGATAAGCACTTCTAAATCAGTTTTTGTTGTCATCAAAGCTGAGTACGGCGTTCTCCTGATGTTTGTGGAGCAGACACTGTGCTCAGTGAGAGTCTCTGCTCTCAAGTCAAAGACCCCCACCCCACCAAATCGCTATGGGGTACTTAAAATGATGAAGCAATGCATGAGAGTTCATGCGAGCAGAGAACAGGGAACCAACTTTCTAGAGGTGGAGGCTTAGAGGGTGGAGAGAGGGCAGGGGTTTCCTAGTGGAGGACATGCCTAAGATAAAGAGTAAGGCTCTACTGTAAAGATGACTTGTGCATCACCCCACACTCCTGGGCAGGGTAGGGGGCTTGTGGCTGGGAGGGGATCCAAAGTGAGAGGAGAGCTATTCCAGGTGGGGGCACAGGCGAGGCAGAGATATGCAGGGGAAAAGCAGCACCATTTGTGAAGGCAACAAGAGGGCTGGAGAATTAGGAAAGGCTTCCTCAGGGGAAGTTCTGAGTGCCATAGGATGGACTTAGCCCTTTATTCTATAGGCTAGGATCACCAACTGGCAGAGTATAAAGTGGAGACACATGATCAGATTGGGTTTAAGATCTAGTGGGCATATGTGGAGAATGAATTTGAGGTGGCCAGACTGGAGGGAGACCCCAGAAACTCTGGCAGCAGTCTAGATAAGGAACTGGAAGGAAATTTCAGATTCAGGACACAGCTGGGAGGTGAGGTCAGCAGAAACCAGCCATTGATCCCCAAGAGGATGTCTGGTTTGGGGAACTGAGTTTGTGATCAGATATGCAGAAGCCGGCTTAGGACAAAGGATGGAGATTTCAGCTTTTGCTATATTGGTTTTGAAATGTCTTTGGACAACCAGATTGGAGCCAGTTGTTGGTTGGATAGCACAGTCTGAAGATCAAGGGCTCATCTTAAGTTGCAAATGGGGATATAGCAATCAGCTCTACATTGGGAGGTTCATGAGGTGGAGATGGGTGGGAGCACTGCCACAGGAAGAGGAGCTAAGATACTGGTTAGTAGTGTACCATGCAGCTGAGAGGTCTGGTCAGATGTCAGCCAAGCTGGGACTATTGACTTTGGCAAGAAGGAGGTCATTAAGAATTGGAGGGAAGATCACAGGGCATTGATAGGTCACTGGATGTGGGCAAGTGGAGAAGCTACATGCAGTTGAAAGAGGGGGGGAGAGTTTGATACCATCTGGAAAGGGGCAGAGAGTCAAGGGAGAAATTTTTTAAATGTATTTATTTTTAATAAGGCAGAGGCTTAAGAAAGTCTTTAAGACAAAGAGTAAGAGCCAGGAGGTGACTTAGACTTAGCCCCTGAAGGAAAGAAAAAGGGCGATGATCAAATGCCCCCTCTGGAGATTTGGCCTTGCATAGGCCTAGTCCCTGTGCCTGACCCTGAGACAGGATGAAGGGAGGTGGGGATGGGTGGGTGCATAGACAGGGAAGAAGACTGTTGACAGGGGAGGAGAGACTGTCCACTGAGGCGAGGGGGCTGGATGATACTAGGAAAAGTTCATACTGGTCAATATGGGGAAGGGAATAGGAAGTGATCAAAAAACTAGTTCAAGAATTGGTGAGAAGTGCTGTGAGCCCCATTGAGTGGTTGTCCCTGGAGCTCAGACATGCAGGAGCAGTGAGGACAGAATGTGGCATGGCCACAGGCTGGCTTTTGGCTGGGTTGGCTGAGTTGAATGTTGCGACTACAGGATAAATAAAAGGGTTTAGTGCAAGAGTGATTAAGATGGCCAGCATGGGATCATCCTAGCTTGTCTAAGGAAAAAGAGAAGCCAAAAAGAGGCGATGTTAAAGTAATTGGAGGGATAAAGACAGAGTGTTCCAATGGTTTTAAAGAATGAGTATTTTTGATTTATTTAACTTTAGATTCCCTTGATTGGTTATGCCTACTCTAGTTTTAAGGAGAGTGGAATCATGTTGTAGCCATTCTGAGCATAGGGATAATGGCATTTACATTTTTCATGTACCTAGTAAAACAATAGGTGATAAATAAATATGAATGTAGCAAAATCTAGACCCATGTCTTCAGCAGTCTAGTCTGTGAGTTCATACAGGTCACCCAATGACAGATAGAAATGAGAAATCTGCATAGAAATATGAAAATGCTATGATAATTTTTTTACTCAAATGTCATCTGAATCAAATTTAATACTTTAAATCTGACCTTTTCTACACCTAGGACTGGGGCAAGGCCATTGACTTCCATGGGAAAACGGAAGTCAATGGCTTGCTTTTTATAGAGATGGCTACCCAGCTTCTATCTGCAGCACTTCCTAGTGTGGCCTGTCACTAATTAGACAGCAGTGACTGGCTCTGATTGACACCCAGACACCGGCAGCTATGCCTGATTTCTGTGCATAGGAGATGCTCAATAAATTTCTGAAATAAATAAATGAAAAAGTATGAAATGAGAGAATTAAGTTAGGTGACTTATAAGAGCCCTTGTAGCTCAGATGTCTCTGATGGGCAGTCATGGCATCTTCAAAGGGTTCTGAGGTGGATCAAAAGGATCATATTGGTTCTTTTCAATTTGGTCACTCTAACCTGTGGATTGCTGAGAAATTGCAAAAACCCTTAGGGATGGGATGTTAACTGCAGAAGACTTGATTCCTTCTCTCCAACTAACTGCCTCTCTCTCTTCATTTCTTTTATATTAACATTTTATTTATTTATTTATTTATTTTTTATTACATCATAACTACATTAATGCATTTATAGGGTACAATGTGCTGATTTTATATACAATTTGGAATGCTTACATCAAACTGGTTACCATAACCTTCAACTCACTTACTTATTATGTTAAGACATTTGTACTCTACTCTTAATAGATTTGGTATCTTTCTCTGCCAAAACTCATTGTCTGGGCCAGCAAATTTTATTCTTTTTCCCTGCATAGATCACCTTCAGCCTCATATCAAGAGAGGTGACCTGTGGCCACATCTAGTTCTGCATCCTGCTCAAGGTCTATGATGTCCAAGATTCACAATCCTCCCTGTCAGGTCAGGAGATAGCTCCCTGGTTTAGAGATACATGAATGAGAAAGAAAAGTGACCTGATGCCCTTCCTTATATCCCCCAATTAAAACTCAGAGCAGGAAAAGGGGAGCACAACAATGACTAGCAGATAACAGCCCTGAAATCCCACAGACCTGATGCCCTGACCCGACCTTGGGGCAAGCGGCTTCCTTGATTAGGCCTGGAGGAGCTCCTTTCCCCTTGACTTCCTGTTCCCAGGTCTGCCCTGTGGGATCTTTCTTCTTGCCTGTTCCACTCGACCACATCAGGGTGTTGAGAAAGTTTGCCTCCTTGAGGGCAGCACAGTTTTGGCAGCCCTCTATCACCTCAAGGATTGTTTTAGGGTCCTGTCCAAGAATGCATATCTTTTTAGGCCAGAATTCTGGATTATTTGGCAACAAATTTCCTTTAGAAACTTAGGACACTCGTTGAAGTATTTGTTCCTCATCAGGTCTATGCATCAGTAACCTCATCCTAAGTTCCTTCCAGATCGTGTCTCATCTAAGTTTTTTTCTTTTTTTGCCATAGTTTGTAGAAGTATCTCTTAATTTATTGAGTGCCTTGAGTAGGAAGACCACACCCTTCATGTGACCTATAGTTTAAGGCTGAAGGACTGTTCAGTGGAAAAAGCTTGCTGGGTCTTTGTCTCTGTAAGCCTTTCTTAATTCCACAATTTGCTCTTCAACATTTTGAAATAGTTGCCTTTTCCTGCAAGTCTCCATATATTTGGACTCTATTCTAATCATTTCTCCTTCTAAGCAATGAGTTCATCACTGTCATCAAATATCTTGCCAAATGCAGACAGGAACTGTTACAACCGAGTTTCGCCACTGAGAAACCACCAGACACACATGTAAGAACAAAGGAGTGTCTTTATTCAAGCGTATGCTCGGGGGTGCCTCCAGCAGTGCTCTGCGCTGAGGACGACCCAGGTGGAAATGAAAGTAGGTTTTATACTCTTTGGCGTGATGCATTTTGGGTTGAAATAAAACATGAGGGTAATTTTCCCAAGGTAAACCGGGATCGAGTTGGGGATTGGTCGGTGCAGGGACTGAGGTGAGTAGGAGGCTCCTGATTGGTTGGCTCTCCCTGGTACTGACCCCACCCAGGGGCTGTTCTACTTTGTGGTTAGTCGGAGTGTAAGGTGGAAGAAGAGGGGGAGGGTATACAAATGGCACTGGTCTCTTCCGAACAACCAACAAAGAGTGTTAGCATTTTGCTTTCCAACTTCTTCCCTTAGAGCAGCAGTTCTCAACCTGTGGGTCCCGATCCCTTTGTAACAATGAAAATAGAGGCATTAGGAAGGTTAAGAAGCCTTAGAGTCACAAGCTCGAGCATGTGGTTTGCCTTCCAAGTCACAGCAGCCAGTGTTTTTAGGAAATATTTGGCCACTGCCTAACATGGATTTCCAGCCAGTTATATTCCTTTCTTCACCAACTTACTCCTAACCTCATGTAATAAAATTGAAGTGTTTTATTAATATTGGACATCCCTGTATCTTAATGTTACATCTTACATTAAGGAGGGCCCTGGTAGTCCCACTTTATCCATAGTTTTGTTTTCTGTGGTTCTGTTTACCTCAACCTCAGTACAAGAATATTAAAGGAAAAATTCCAGAAACAAAAAAATTTATGTTTTAAATTGCATGTCATTCTACATAGCTTGATGAAACCTCATGCCATCCCACTCCATCCCACGTAGGATGTGAATCATACGTTTCTTCTGCATAGCCATGCTACAGTGTGTACTTCCTGTCTGCTAGTCTTCAACATCATCTGCTCCTGATGACAAACCAGTAACAGTGTCATGGCCTGGTGACCTAGGAGCACCTGAAACAGATGATTCTCTTTTTAATGTATTATCGGAAGGTCAATGGTCACCTAGTGCTATTCACAATGGCTACTTCATTCACCTCACTTCGTCTCCCCACCTTGGTTCTGTATCATCTCATGTCATCACAGACAGATGAAAGGTAAGTATAGTGTAATAAGATATTTTGAGAAAGGGAGAGCACATTCAGATAATTTTTATTATAGCATATGATCATAGTTTTTCTATATTATTATTTGCTATTATTGTCAGTCTCTTATCTCTAATTTGTATGTGGGTCTCCATTATTTTGCTTCCAAGAAACATAGGTGACAGCAACCTTTCTGATTCACCTGTGAATGTTTCACCTTGCTTGGCTTATCAGTGTTGCTAGGAGGGCTTCCATTGTTTCCACCTGCACGGATTTTATGTTTCTTGACTTTTTGTATCTCAAGACTTTTGGAATGACCCACATAAATTCATTTGAATGTAATAGGCAAAAACATAAGATACTTAGAGTTGGGAGCTATCTGAGGTTTCAGACATTCCAGGTCTTGGAATGTATCCTGAACAGATTGAAGGGGACTACTGTCTGCCAACTCTGAAGCTTTAGTAGATTAATAGAGTAAATAAAGGTTACTTGCTCATATCACTGTCCAGTGTAGCTGGTGGTAAAGAAGGGATCTTCTCACAAAGCTATTCAGGGACAAAAATCTCCCTCATCTTATAATTCTGTCATTGTCAACTAATGGTTTTGTGTTAGAAGAAGATTCATTATGAGGCGCTCAGGTGGGTTGACATTAGCCCTGGAAATGGTGACATCACTTTTGCTAGCATCGCGTTGACCAGACCTCTGTCACATGATCTTAGCCTAACCCCCAAGGGGACCTGGGAAAAGTAATTTAAGTTGCTGAGCCAAGGAAGAAGAAACCAACATTTTAGTCAGTCTTGCCACCCATAGGATTAACCAACTTTCTACTTCACCTTAAGATGATTATAACTACCACCCAAAGAAGTTACAAAAGTAAAACTTCCATACTATTTGGTATTTATGAGATATGAAATCATTTGATCCTCTCCCTAAACCAAATTAACTCAAGCATTGTTTGGCAGCTCGGGGATTCACCATTTTTTTCCTTGTGACTCTGCTGAACTAAGAATTGAAAAATTTCTAAAGTTGACCAACGTCTCTAATATTGTAGTCAAGTAGTAATTTTTCTTTATTTGACATACTGGCTTATAGAGGGTGAGAATTTTTATTGTCATGGAGCCTATAATATTCTTGGATTATTCCTTCATTTCTTTACTCACTCAAATGCCCGTCAAGTCCTTAAAACACGCCAGGCTTTGTGTTAAACGCATGTACTACATACTTGTTTCTATTTTTGGATTTGAGTTACACAGCCTGCAGTTGTTTAGTGAGCACTAACATGTTTTTGATACTGGGGAAAAAGGTAAATGTCAAATTCTAACCCTGCAAGTGCCCTAGTTTATGCAGGTGACTGTCAGGTAAGCCAAGGTTTCCAATGGCTTATAAATGGCAAGGCAGTGCCATGTTCCAGGGACACAGCCTAGGAAAAGTATGGGATACTTGTTAGTCTGACATCTATGACAATCATGCTGTGCCTTAATAGGCAAGTAGGTATTAACTGAAGAAAGAAAAAGAAGAAAGGAATTTCAAAGAGAAGGAGCCACTTAGGAAGACACAGTCAGAGGCTGACCAGAGGGCAGGAGGTGAGATCCCCCAGAGGGTTGTCAAAACATGAAGCTGCCTGGGAATGTAAGAGTCAAGGCAGGAGGATTATCATGTCCAGTTAAAGAATTCATATTCGGGTCTAAAACTAAGGGTGTTTTGAAATATAACTTTGCAAATAACATCAGGTTATAGAAAACTTTGCAATGGAAATGGTGTTAGTGAGGATAACAAGCTGTGGACATCGGTGAGATCCCACGGCGGTGCTCTTGTAAGCACTTTACATAGAGGAAGCTACTAGCTCTCCATGATGGCTTGTAGAAGATGGTGCCTCCCTTGTATTTATTTTGTAAACACGATACTCAGGCTCAAAGAATTTCTGTGATTCACCCAAGCAGATCGCAAGAATTGGAGTAATAACCACATAAGAATATCAACAAATGGTTATGACGGCTACCACTTATCAAGGGTATATTGGAGGTGGGGCATTCTCTCTCCTTGAGAAAACTGATGCTTGGTAGGTTAGTCTTACCCTCCAAAGATCTCCTGACACCAAGTGATAGAGAAGAAAATTCTATTCCGGGCCTGTGTCACTGCAGAGCTCAAGCACATCCACTGATCTCCCCCTCCATTCCAAGCCCACAGTGCAGACAGAAGAGGGACCAGGCTAAAACTCGAGACAGTCTCCTCTTTCTAGTCTGTCTGGGTGGTCACTCGTTGACCTCAGCTCCAGCCATTTCATTTCTCTGAGTCTCCTTCTGTCCCTCTGAAGGTCAGAGTATTAAAAAAAAATCTCTTGCCAAGTCCTTCAAGCTCTACACTATTCCCTACTTTCTTTACAAGCTCCATCTTGCATGGGGAGAAGTTGGTACTTAGCATGTACATATGGTCAGCCAAGTAGAAATGCCAGGGGCCATCTGTCCTTCGTACCCTCAGAAGCCTTGGACAGTGATCATCGGAAGCAGGAGTCAAGGGCACTGAGCACCACAATCCTCTGACCTTTACACCTTCCCTTCTCCATCACTCTCACATTATAGGCAGTGAAGGGTGACAGCTTCTGAGCTGTCTTGTCACTCAGACCTGGGGCCTGTACAGCTGGGTCACACATTGTCCAACAGTAAATCCTCTTCCAACTGGCTCCCCACTGGTGCAGCACAGTTACAAAAATCCTCTGAGTGGCTGTTCCAGAAATATTAATTATGGCTGAACAAGGCTGCTGAGCAGCTCCATCACCGGCTCCCTGGATGAGGGATCTGTGGCCCAGCTGTGAAAGCCATTTCCAGCCGACTATCAATTGTGGGGAAATGGCCGTCCAGCTGAATTGTGGTGAATCCAAAAATACTAATTAAGCAAGGGACACCACTGCAAAGCGGCAGCTTGCGGCCTCCCTAGGAACTAGCAGCAGAGGGTTCCAAGAGCTGGGGACGTGCTTCTGCTGCAATGGTTTTTGTTCTTATTTCATCTTCTGTATTCAGGGTAAGTAATGCACTTTGGGTGTCGGCTTACCTTCCTTCTTGCTTCCTTTATTTCCTCTTCTAGTTCTCTTTTCCTTTTGTGATAGGCAAACTGCAGGCCTTGCTTGATAAAGCTTTGTAGGACCCAAAGCAAGGTCTCTGATAAAATAGGAGGCAGTGGAGAAACCAGCCAAAACCAGCTAAAAACCCAGATGGCCACATAAAAAACAACCTCAAGTTACCCTCGCTGCTCATTATACCCTGCTTGTAATGTATTAACATATTAAAAGAAACTCCCAGCAGCACCAGGACAGTTTACAAATGCCATGGTAACTCCTGGAAGTTACCATAGATGGTTTAAAAGGGGGAGGGACCTCCAGTCCAGGAACTCCCCACTCCTTTACCAGAAATCTTATGAATACTCCTTCCTCTACTTAACGTCACATTGAACAGAGGGGGTAAAATAAGGCCCTGGAGACTCACAAAGTGCTACTTTGTTGACCTGAGAGATGGCCTTTGCTCTGTCTATGGGGAAACCACTTCTATCTTTTTTTTTCCTTTCTATCTTGATAAACTTGCTTTTGCATTACCATGTCAGCTCATTCTTGTATTTTTTCTCACATGAAACCAAGAACCTACCTGGCCTTCAGGCAGGACCCCAGTTTCTTTTATCACTTTCCTCAGCTCTCCTTTCTTCTTTTCTTTCTTGTTATTTCAAGGAAAAGGCAGAAGATGGTGCTCTGGCAGCTTTCAGAGAGCATCTGATGTTCTTCGGGATTTTCTGGGAAGACGTACAGCTATGGCTGGGCTTCCATGTAAATCCGTTAGAAGCAATATCCTGCAGGTCTGGGGTCGAATTCATTTTCTGAAGTTGGTCACTCCTGGAGGTAGCACCACCTACAAAAATGCATCCCCCACTATACTGGCTGACACAGAAGGCAATTGATGGCAAAACTCTCCTGCACAATCTTGGGAATATCCAAAGAATAGAATCTAATCCCATTTTGGCCTGATTGTGGAGCACTGTCCCTGCCCTTCCCCCGAGGAGGCTGCAGCACCTCATGGTTCTGTATTCCCCAGTGTCTGCTCCGTTCTCCTTCTTCCCTTATCAACCCTTCCTCTGTTCCTCATTAATTTGCATGGAGTTTTAACTGGCCACACCTACTTTCTCAACAAAAGTGCCGCTTTCGTCCTGTCCGACTAAACGGTTAAACACACAGCCTCTGCCTAGATTCTGATACTGTTTCTGCCACTTAACAGCTGTGAGACTAGGGCAAAAATACTGAACTTTTTTATTTTAAATATATATTTTTTTCAGAGATAAGATTTCATTCTGTGCCCAGGTTGGAGTGCAGTGACATCAACATAGCTCACTGTATCCTTGAACTCATCTCATCCTCCTGCTTCAGCCTCCTGAGTACTTAGGGCTACAGGTGCATGCAACCACACCTGGGTAATTGTTTATATTTTTTAATTTTTGGTAGACACAAGATCTTGCTTTGTTGCCCAGTCCAGTCTTAAACTCCTGGCCTCAAGCATATCCTCCCAGAGTGCTCGGATTACAGGAGTAAATCACCATGCCTGGCCAGTAATTAATTTCTCTAAGATTTAGTTTGCTTGTCTATAAAGGGAAGACAGTCATGGTAGCTACTTCCTGGAATTAAAGTGGAAAGTGGAATTATCTCTGCAAAGTACCTGGCATATAGAGAGGGCTCTACAAAGGTTGGCTATCACTGGAAAGTGTCTGTTATTATCCATCTCTGGCTTCTCTGCTGTGTGTCTTTTCATTTCATTTCTTGACTGAGAATTATATGATGGGCTCAACCCAGCCTAGAGATTGGCTCCTTTCGGGACAGTGGGACACAAGGGCCCTATGGGAAAACCTGGGAGTTTGCAAGAAAGCCTGTCTACAGAGACAGTGTGTGCGGAGGCCATGATTGACAGTTGACATCAATATTATCGTTTTCCTTGTTTTCTACCTGTTTGACTTCATTATCCCTTGACTGGTTTCCTTGATCCTTTTATTTGCTTATTTATTCAATATATTCTGATAAAAGAATCTAAAGTGAAGAGGAAATCAAGACTTTATTTAATTGTTAGCTATGAGTACAGCTGCACTAGAAGTTATAATACTTGTTGGGGGTCAATGGGGCAAATCCCAACCTGGTTTGAAAGCTGATTGGAAACCACTCTGAGGAAAAAAGATCTACTCCAGTGTAAAACATAATGTCTGAGAATGCCTGGAGAAGGCTCGCATTATCTCAGGCTGAGCAGTAATCTGAGACAGTGCAGCCCACTCTGCCTTTTTCAGAAGGATTTTATTGATTTCTAACAAAGATGCATATGCAAAATGCAAAAACACCAAAAGATAGCGTTGAAAGAATACCAAGTCCCCAGGAAAATTGGATAGAGAGAGGCTGGATAAAAGGTAGGAGGTGCTAACAAACCGTGGCTGGTATATTAGAAAGGGGGAGGGAAAAACTAGTTCTAGCCCCTTTCCCCAAGTAAGCCAGGTTTCCTAATCTGCACATCAGAAGTTCAAAGGACTCAGCCCCTCCCACCTGTTGACTCTGGAGCACAGCCCTAGTCCTCTCTGTCCCAGCCCCTCTGGGCTCTTTTCATCTCCATGGTTTTGATGAGTCCCCAGGGATCGCACTTATGGGCACTTTTCCCTGGACACCCCTGGATTGAATAAGGGAGCTCCACTGTGAAGTCAACCCATTTACCTCCTACAAATATTGTAGTATATTTTGTTTGTTGGCACAGAATACCTATTCTCTGTGCTCAATAGGGGAATTTTCTTGCTCCTACTACCCTGGTTCTTCCACAGAAACCACCAGACCTCTCCACTATCTAAAGCAGAAAGTCATGGGTGACAGAGCAGAGGCCTCCAAGACACTTCCCTGAAGCTATAACTAGCATCTCGTATACCAGCTGCATCTCTGCTGTAGCTTCATTCTCCTTCCTTCTCTGAGGAATCCTTACTGTCTGTTTTCTTCTGGTGGTTGGAAACTAGTTGAATGAAAGTGAGAGAGGAACAAGTAAATGTGGGGTATTCAATGACCAGAACTAGTATGTTGCATCAATGTAGGAACAATAGCCTGTGAAGAGCCTTGAGCACACACCTGATGGATCTAGGCTGTTGATCCATCTTTGTTTATAAGTGCAGATGTCTATTTTCCTACCTACCTAGGAACAGCTAATACTATGGACCTTTAATATTTTTGGGCCATCTGGTGGACAAAAAAAAAAAAGGTAACTTACAGTTTTTCAGTTCCATTCAGTTCCATTTCCTAATTACTAATGAGGTTGAGCATTTAAAAAATATATAAGCCATTTATTTTCTAGATATTTAATAACCTGTGCTGATTTTTCTATAGCATTGTTCAAAAGAGTGTATTAAAACAGGAGACAGTAAGATTGTAGAGAAAGAAAAGAGGGCTTTGAAAAAAACTGTGGAAGGAGAAATGGGAAATTGAAGGAAATGTTTAAGTAATTCAGTAAAATAAAAGTGCATTTTTGTTGGAGAATTGAGAGGGAGGATCCAAACACTTTCCTGCTAATCCAGTAGGATCCATATGACTACATGTAGGTGGCCAACTACTGGGAAGAGCCAGTGCCATCTCATATTGACACAGAGGGAAGCAGAAATGAGACCTTAGACAAATGAGCTTTGCAGTGTTAGAAACTGTGTACATTTTTGACTATTTAGAAAATGTAAGAGGAAAAATAGACTGAGAAGTACCATAACGCTACGAGACTGATATATTTCCAAGTTCTCTACAACCAAGACAGTTGGAAATATGGATCTGAGGATGGGAGAAATGTTGAGATAGGAAAAATAGACAGTCATGGGAGTCCTCAGGTTAAGGACTAGGGTTGTAGCGCTGGGTGATGGTACAGGTTAGAAGAAAGGGTCGAGAGTACTGCATAAAATGTGAAGAAAGTTTTGGAAATCCTTTTATACCTTTTAAGTTGCTTTGAATTAATCTCTCAAAATGCAATACCAGATTTGAAACTGCACGACTACACTTTTCAGCACTAGATATCGCTTTGTGCAGCTTATTAATTCACAAATAATAGACTCCAGGCACTTTTGCACTGAGGATAAAACTTTCAGAGCTTATAAAGGAGCTCTTAGATCAATAGAAGACTCCACTCTCTGGAACTATTTTTTCTCTCTCTCTCTTTAGCTCTTCCTTGGTAACTATTCTGATTATGCATTTAAATAAAAAAGGTAGTAAAAACGAATTCCCTGATACACTTAGCTGCCTTGAGGTATGAGAATATGCAGCAGCCAGTGTGATATGTAAAGCGCTTGCCGCTGTGTGGCCGCACGTGTGAAGGTGTATGTGCTTGCCCTCTGCAGAGCCTTTGTACTGGGCTTCAAAGTCATAATGCGGGAGCTCAAAGGCCTGTGGGAGTGGCGGCATCTTCCTCCTTTTTACTGAAACTCGGGTGTGAAAGCGCCTTTGATAGTTCAGTTGGTGTTTAAAAATGTTGGTTCTGGTAATGCACTCTTCTGAATGGATTTTCCATTTTTATAGTCTTATAATCAGAATAGAATGGGAAATCTCTGTTTATGTAAGTACCAAAACGGGGAATTTGCTTTGGCCAAATGGAATGCTGCTGAAGAGGCGTTGGAATCATCAGCTGTATGAGATGCCATGCTATAAAGAGCAACGGCATGAGCATCTCCTTTCTACAAGTTACCTCTTACAGCCCCTGGAGGTATCTGATGGAGTGGAGACTTCCGTCATACTCATTCATACAGGAGAAAATGGAGGCTTAAATAAATTCAGTGTTATACTATGTGTGTGACTGCAGTAGGAGATATCAATCCACTTTGATTTGATAGGTATGCACTGATAAGAAGCAAGGACATAAAACTTCCAAGGATACTCACAAAAGACAAGTAAAATGCCCCGGACAGGATTGGTCAATGGTGATTTGACTCAAATGCCATGACCATTGAGCTGGGTGGCAATGTCTGAGTTGCATTTCTGAACCAAATATGGGGCGCAGTTGCTTCCACTTCTCTGTGAGAAGGCATTAAAGCAAGATTTGGGGTTGAGGGTTGGAAGCAGAAAAAAAAATCATTGTAAATTCAGAAAAAAAAATCGCATAATTTCCAGCAATTTCAGTTTTGTTACACAGCTCTAGTAAAAGCAAATAATAATGATTTAAAACCAACATAGTTCTACATATATAACACAATTCAAAAACTATTGCATAAAGCTTGTGGAACTTCTTTGGCACATCTATAGTAATTAAGTTTTAAGGAGTATTTGTAAACTCTGGTAATTACCTAAACAAAGACAAGCAAAAGACACATGAGCTATATTATGATAGAAAAGCAGGTGTGCCATTGAAATAAGAAAACTATTTGGGACGTGTCTGAATGTCCTTAGAGGAATTCCGTATGCAGAGACTCTGCCTCAACTCAGGGCAATATTTTAGCTCTAGTGTTTTCGTACAATTTTCCTAAACAAATTGAATTCCTAGAATGAGTTTACAGGCTTTGTTTCCCCTAGGGTGAGCTGGAAAGAACTAGGGTCTAGAGTGGAAGGTAGCACATCAAAATAAAGAAGACAGAAAAGGAAAGCTTTCTTTTCTTATTTTTTAATTTTTCTTTTCAATGTTTGACTCAAAAAAGGCTGAATCGTGGAAGAGCCATGAAAAAACTGGCTGGGTTTACATGACTATATTCTGGAGATTTGAGTGTATATTTTGATAGAAATACCACACAATGAAAAGCCAAAGTTGCAGTGGGGTCCTAACATTTCTGGTTCAACCTTTCAGTTAGCCATCGTTGATGGAGACCTTATTATGTGCCGACTTTTTGCCAGGTGCTATAGTTTGAATGATGGAGAAGAGGTAAGTACTAGGAGACAGATGTAGATGAATGGGGGGTGGGAAGCAGGATCAAAAAGAAATGAGACATGATGGCACGTTGTTGGGGTCCCGCCCTGAGAGCAGCATCCACTGAAATTTACGGAAACTGGTGGCAATAGACTGAAGAAATATAAAGTTACAAGCAACGGTAAAAAAAGACAAGAGACATGGAGTAGAATTAAAAGTGGGATCCAGGGCTCCATTGCCCATGGTGGGATTCCGGCAATGGCACCAAGTGTTTGCCCCACTCTGCTTTTATTGGAGTCTATTTGCCCAGAGGGTAAGATGAGGGAGGGAACAAAGACGTCAGCAGTTTCTCTGATTGTTTATCCGTTTCTCGGATTCTCATATTGTTCTTATTACAAACCTTAAGGGTGGCCTTCAATAATCTGAAATCTGAGCCTTATATGGGGAGAGCCTCTTGCTTGAGGTCACACACACAGATTTCTAGGGAGGTGTTAAGCTCTGCTAGTTCTCTGTGGAGTAAAATGACACTGGTGTTAATCTCCTCTGAGGGATCAGTGGGAAAGAGGCATTTTCCTCCCATCACTACCACAGAGGATTTTCCTCTGCTATAAGGGATATAAGCTCTTCTGCCCATATCTCAGAGCTTGAGCTACTCCTTTGGTCTCTGCCCCAGGCAAATGCAAATCTCCACGATGGGTATCTGCTTTGCTTGTTTAATGGGCAGGAAACACCCTAGAAGATGTATCTTTTCTAGGACTTGCTGTAATCTCTTCTATGGCCATGACTCTCCTCAGGGTGCTCACAGACCCAGCAGGATGTTTGTAAGCTGTATCCCCAACAGGCTAGAATTTCAGAAAAGGCAAGAAGCTTGCTAGCAATGGCTAGCTTAAATGTAAACCAGCTGACTTTTCTTTGTTCCAACTCGCTCAGCTTACTTTTTAACTTTCTTCTTTTTGGGGGGGTGCTTTCCTTAGCTAAGAATGGGGTCTTCAGTCCCCATGCTCCCAGCAGCATGCAGGTGTTCAGAGAATGTTTTTTAGGAATGGAGAAAGGAGATTCTCCTGAACAGGTCCACATCTCAGGTTCTTGCAGATTTCTAGTTGTTACTCTACTGGCCTTATTCTAAACACTCTTGATATTATTATTATTATTATTATTATTATTATTATTATTATTTTTCGCATTCCCTGGAAGCTTCCTGTTGTTTCCAGAGCTCTCTGACTGCAAATTTCAAGTGGAGGCTCAACAGGTTTGAAATCATGTCTAACTCTATCCCGTTAAATCTTGTTTTCATTTTTTTTCTGTTTAAAATTTTATTTATTTATGTATTTTAACTTAAATACCTATTTTCTTCAGGCTTTTTCAGTTTTCTCTGATGTACTTTTATTCTGTTCTGGGAAGCCATCTAGGACACTACCTTACATTTCACCATCTTGTCTCCTCAGGCTTTCCTTGTTTGTGACAGTTTCTCAGACTTTATTTCATTGTAAATTGACAATTTAAAAGGAGGGTGGCCAGTCATGGTGGCTCACACTTGTAATCCTAGCACTCTGGGAGGCCAAGGTGGGTGGATTGCTCAAGCTCAGGAGTACAAGACCAGTCTGAGCAAGATTGAGACCCCATCTCTACCTAAAATAGAAAACCTAGCCAGGGGCAGTTGTGCATACCTGTAGTTCCAGCTACTGGGGAGGCTGAGGCAAGAGTACTACTCAAGCCCAAGAGTTTGAGGTTGCTATGAGCTATGATGCCATGGCACTCTACCCAGGGTGACAGAGTGAGACTGTGTCTCAAAATAAATAAATAAAATAAATGAAATGAAATAAAACACAAATTAAGAGGAGGGCAATGGAACTGATGGAGTAAGCTATTGAGCGCTGACTAGAACTAAGGCCTTTGTGCCTGCATGCTCCTTATTGAGATCCAGTCATCTTTCACAAGCCATAAAGCCATCATTTACTACTTAGGATTGGTATTTCCCTGTCCCTACTAGATCTTTCCTACCCTTAGGAAAAATAATGTGATAGATTCCTTTTCACAAGAGTGTGAGAAGAGGTTAAAATCAGAAATTGTCAAGAGATAGCCGTTCAGTCCCCACACTGAGTTCTGAGTACATTAGTTTTTTGTTAAAGAATATAACTCATATCTTTAATTTTTTCTTCATTTGTTTGGGTTTGCTTAAGGTAAACTCAATTTCCCTGTCCTTTTCACAATACTTAAATGCTTTTGCGATGTCACACCCCATTCTTTAGATCACAGCAAGGGAAACATACTCTCTCAATAGCTTGTTGAAAACTACGCCACCTTAGGGAAGTTTCTGAAGGACCTGTCATCCATCATGACTAGATTAGAACCTAACTGTCAAAGTTTGTGATGAAGTATAAATAAAAGAAAAAGGAAAAAGAAAAAAGCAAATGCCAGCTTCATGGCTTCTTGGTCACACTTGGAAATCAAGAGTTCAGAAGTTTGGACTTTCCTATCTGGAATCAGGTGAGTGCCATCAACATCCTTATTCTTTCTTGGTTTTTTGACTTCACTGAGTCTCAAGACAAAGGAACCAAGGGAAAAAATATAGATCTAAATTCTACCTTGAAAAGTCACTTGCTATGACCTCAGGTAAGTTATTCTTCGACTTACTTTTCCTCATTTGTAAAAGAAAACATTTCAATTAAGTGATTTAACTTTTGTAGTCACGGACTTCTTTAGGAATCTATTAAAAGGAAAGGGTTGACTACCTAGGAAAATTAATGAGGTACACACACACAAGATGTGGCACACAATTGCAGAGAATTCATGGAATTTCTAAACACATTCATAAGCAATCTGGTTAGAGGATCTTTAAAATTTAACATTGCCTGGGATATTCACCAATTGTGAATATAAAATAATTTTCCGGGTTTTTTTCTGGATCAAAAATTGATTCTCAGTGGTGAAATTTTATTCTCTAAGTGATAGCAAAAATGATTTCGTGTAATTAGAAATACTTTCTAACAGACGAGTCCTATAATATTTTGATCAATGATAAAAATCACAGGAACACACATTAGGAGATGTCCTGGGAGTGGAGAGGGAAGGTTAAGAATTAATGTCTAAAACAGGACAGGTGCAGTGGCTCATGCCTGTAATTCTGACACTCTGGGAGGCCAAGGATGGTAGATTGCTTACACTCAGGAGTTTGAGACCAGTCCAAGGAAGAGAGAGACCGTGCCTCAACTAAAAATAGAAAAACTAACTGGGCGTTGTGTCAAGCGTCTGTAATCCTGGCTACTGGGGAGGCTGAGGCAGAAGGATTGCTCAAACTCAAGAGAGTTTGAGGCTGCTTGAGCTATGATGCCACAGCACCCTTCCCAGGGCAACAGAGTGAGACTCTGTCTCCAAACAATAATAATTAATAAAAATTTAAAAATTTCTAAAACACAAGTATGAGAAAACAAGTTGAACAAATGCATATGGCTCGTATGGGAAAGTTGAGAACCTTTCGCTGCTGGAGCAAAAGGAGTTGCACAGACAAAAGGCAGCGTAGGACTTAGACATACAAGGCACACTGCTTACAGAAGTGAGATCTAGTTAGGAAGAGTGGACAGCATAAAGGCTGAGTCTCCTCTCCCTGCAGAAAAGACCCCGCCCTGGTACCTGTTGTCTTTCTATTTAAGCAAAGGCTTACTTAACAAGATGAGGAATATTCCAGGAGGGATACCCTGGAATCAGGGTGATACCCTCTATTTCTCCAGCATCTGAGTTCTAACCAGTTGGAACGTGGCCTGCCTCCATCTTCTCTTGATCAGGGCAATTTGAAACTTTGGACAGGGTAGTTCGGTAATTATATGTTCTCCGATGATGTCCTCACTCTTTTTTTTTTTTTTTTTTGAGACAGAGCCTCAAGCTGTCACCCTGGGTAGAGTGCCGTAGCATCACAGCTCATAGCAACCTCCAATTCCTGGGCTCAAGCGAGTCTCCTGCCTCCAACTCCCAAGTAGCTGGGACTACAGGCATCCGCCACAACGCCCGGCCATTTTTTGGTTGCAGCTGTCATTGTTGATTGGCGGGCCCGGGCTGGATTCGAACCCGCCAGCTCAAGTGTATGTGGCCTGCGCCTTAGCCCTTTGAGCCACAGGCGCCGAGCCGATGTCCTCACTCTTTTAAGAACTTACTGCAGTTGAAAAGTCCCAGAAATGGCCAAAATTCCTACCCACTCTGAATCAACAACACTGAAGAAACCGCTTGAAAAATCTGGCATGTCACTAGAGATGGATCCAGATCCGTCATCATGGTAAAGACTAGAGACATCATTCATTCTGGATCTCAGCTTGGAACTCCACCTGCCCTCGGCGCTATGCTGGGCTTTGCCAAGTTGGACTTTCTACTGCATCAAGGCGTCAAGAGACCCTGGGCTGCCTAAGAAAGAGAGTTTGTTGATGACTTTCAGCTCTGTGTTTCTGAAGATAGGCAGAGGCTGCAAACAGATGTTAATAGCATGATATAATCATCAAGCTAGATAGCATTTACTGAGCTCGTAGTATGTGTACCTAGATTATTTCATTTCCAGACAGGGAACTGGCAGGTGCCACAATCGCATGCCTTGGGCACTGCTTTGGGCATTGCTGCAGCAGGACCTGAGTCAAGAAGTTTCCAAACAAAGTTTCAAATTGCCCTGATCAAGAGAAGATGGAGGCAGGCCACGTTCCAACTAGTTAGAACTCAGATGCTGGAGAAATAGAGGGTATCACCCTGATTCCAGGGTATCCCTCCTGGAATATTCCTCATCTTCTTAAATAAGCCTTTGCTTAAATAGAAAGACAACAGGTACCAGGGCGGGGTCTTTTCTGCAGGGAGAGGAGACTCAGCCTTTATGCTGTCCATACTTCCTAACTAGATCTCACTTTAGCTTCAGACCATCAGCTCACACTAGAATTCTTCCTTGTGCAAAGCCAAGCACCCAGTTGGACCTCAAGTGGCTCCCAGCATTGGGATTCACTTTCTTGTGTCAATTTTCTTTTTATTATTTTTTTTTACAGGGTAGTTCAATTGTCTTCATTTTATAGAGGAGGTAACTGAAGAGTAAGAAGTAGAATTATGAGCCCAACACTACCCAGCATGTTTGTGAGAGAGCCAGGAACTGAACCAGGTCTTCTGCGTCCAGCTTTGGAACAAAACTGAGGAGTTCTGAGGAGTGTGAAGGTGATGTCAGCTCAGTCACTTCATAGATCTTTTGATGCAGTGGGGTGCAACTCTAACCTCAGGGTAGCCTGCATTTTATCTCCTTCATGGAGAAGCTCAGGCTGACTCACTTGTTATGAAACCAATTCTTGGGTAAGGAAACTGGGCATAGGGATGGATGGGGCTGGAAACCTGCTGATCCCAGAGATTTTCCATAGCACAGAGAGAAGCATTAAATCAGTGAGGCATGGTAAGTTGACACAGATGTCTTGGTAAATCGATTGGGAATTCTAGACAACTGATACCTTAAGTGTTTCAGAGAAAATGAAGAAGGCTCATTCTCTCCTGGGAAAGAAATACAGGAACCAAGTTTATTTGTGTTTGTTTCGATGATGAGGCTGTGGAATGGGTGGAGCTGGAGATGAATAAGACCCTCAGAATCTCACAATAGATTGGACCCAAGGTATGGGTAGAAGTTCACAGACTTTTGGTTCAACCATCTCATATGTTGGAGTTTGGATTTTGTTTTCTCTTCCTCTCTTCTGACAGTAGGCCGGATGGTGAGGTCATAGCAGAAGTGGATCACGGGGTATATTTGAAAAATTAGATAAAAATATACATATACAACTCATCCGACATGCTAGGGATGATATTGCAGGATGAAGGGATGCCATGTTGAAATCTTGATTTGGGTTTCTTACACAGACACACATAAAAACATGTACTGTATGAGCCTAAGGGCCGTATTTATAATCTGTCCACTGTACAATGTGACCCTGGTACCAACACGGCCATAACACCAAGCTAGGGTGGGATAGCACAAATGAAGGACGAGTCATTTTCTTTCTCCTCTCGTGGCGCTCATCTGGGCACAAAAAAAGATGGAGTAGCAGCTATCAAGTAATTTCCTGAATTCTGTAATATCTCAAATTATTTTAATAGCTTGCCTTGGAGGGGGATCTAGTTTTCAACTGCTTAGCATCTTTCTTCATTATTGATTATACGGTGTAGTTGTATGAATTGAAAATTCAGTCGCAGGAGAGTGGCATTTGGTTGAATATTTTACAGACATCCTCACTAGAAATGAGAATGCCGAAAAAAAAGCTCGTCTCAGAGAACTCCATTATTAATTATATTTTTGGGTGAACAGCAGACACTCAGTAAAGAAATCATCATAAAATTATAGAATTCCTGTCTTGATAGACAAATGATAAAGTTTTACATACTGCCTATTTTATCTGAGAAGCTGTTGCTTAGAGCAAAACTAGAACTCTTTTAGAAACATTTAAAAGACAACTCAATCTGAGTCCCCTTTTCCCAGATTGATACATGTGGCCTCCTACATTTAAAATGAAAAGTCCTCAGACAATCCTAATCACATTGTCAGTCAGATAGTCATCTCCTGAAAGGGGCTCCTTCACCTTTAAGGATGCATGTACAATAGTGATATGTAAGCAGCTCAAAGACTCAATACCCCTTTTTTCTGCAAAGCAAGGCTGGGTTAGGAAAAAATCAATATGTTGGAAGTAAAGGTCAGACGAGGAAAAGTGACATGAAACAGAACTAACGGAACAATATCCTTCATGGAGACTGTTTGAAGTTTCCTTTACCCTTGTGCTAGCTTCAGTGCAAATGTATTTTATCCTAGAATAGAAGGCTGTATTCTTGAGGAAAAGTCATATTTTAAATATTTATCTATTCGACAGCATCCTTATTACATATTATCCTTGTCCTATTGACTAATACTCAAAAAGAATAGCGTATAGTTTAAAGTGCACATTGCATGTGACTTGGAATTGCCAGATTTTTTTTTTCCTTGTAAGCAATGGGATTCGAACACACATATGCATTTGGCTACCTTTTGAACAGTTCTCAATTTACTTTTTCAAGTGGGCCAGATGTACCACTATAGTCCTTAAAAGGGTCAGGACCATCTCCTTATTTCCCCACTCTCTATACTTATTGCTTGGGTATAGCTTTAAAGTAGCCCATGAACCCTTTTCACTCTTGCAACACATTTACCCACAATTAACAATCAAGCCGTCTTCCCTGCATTCAGGCGTCCATTCTCCCTGGCCTCATTTTCCCTGCCTCTCTCTTGATCTACCATTGTGCAGAGAGCTGTTTGTGCCATCTCAATCTGCCCCCCTCACCAGCCGCACAAGGATTGGGGGGGAAGAAAGCGCCCAGCATTCAGATGCTGAATAGCAAATTGCTCTTGAGTGTCCTTGCTTCCCCCGGCTCTCCCCCTTCCTCGGGAAGGACAAGGGGGGCTCTGAAAGCAACTATACATTTTGTTCAGTGCTCTTGAAAACAAGCGTTTCACACCTGAAGCCTTTCACAGCAGCCTAGAAGCACCCCTTCAAACCACTTAATTGCCAATTGCTTCAGAGCTCCTTGTAAAAGTCCATTATGTCAGCCAGCTCCATGGCGGAGACAAAGTATGCGAAATCAAAGAGTACTCCTTCTTCCAGGGCCAATGTGGCATTAAATATCCCCAGATCACTGGTTTGCTTGTTGTTAACAGGCCATGATTGGCTCCCGTTGGAGGTATGCATGGAAACCTTCTAGTATTATTTGAAAATGAAAATGCAATTTTCCTGTTCTTTGTCAAAATAAGACACAAATAAAGAGATGGCAGAGTTATCCAAGAAAGGGATCTTCACACACTCAGTTTGCTGTGTGTGGGAGCTGGGGTGGGCCGAAAAGCCCCCACAATAGTGCACCTATCAAAATTGAGTCGCCTTCTGTTTTTCTCATTAGCTTGGAAAGAAAAAGAAAGTGTGTGCAAATTCTCCAAGTTAAGAGGCTTTATCCTTGAAGTCCAAAGGAACTCACAATAAGATATTCCACAAGGAAAGAATGCCCGCCCTGAGCACAATGAAACTGAATGTTTATTCACTGGAGAATTGTTTCAAAGTTGCAGCTGTGGAAATTGATTTCAAAATGACTTGGTATAGTTGGAGGCCTCCTCATACTCTTCTCCCCTCCCCAATTCTTACTGCAATTAGCAACAACACAATCAGTTTGATGAAGAGCCACACCTGGTGAGCCTCAGAGTCATGAAATGTTCTCAGGGAATATAGTTCTTGGAGGCAATGCTTCTTCTTCACCATTAGGAAAACTGGGCTATTGATAAAATGTGATCTGGTCAGAGAGCAATGAAGCCTGAAGATAGAGGTGTGGGGTCAATTTGGATATATTAGTTCGAGGAATGGTCTTTTTAGTAAATATTATGAGTTACTGGACTCCTGCTGTTGTTCTCCCAGCACTTTGAAAACCACTGGCCTGATCCTCAAGGACTTTGAATAATACTCACTCAGATATTCCAGTTTTCGAATGCACCTGCGTTCCTCTGCCTTGAAGTATTGCCATTTCCTCTGATACTTTCGAACCAAGGTCACTTGTAGAAACCAATGCTTTTCTTCTTGTCTAGCAAATTGGCATATGAGAGGAAGAAGAGGAAATGTGTCATTCTTTCTTCTAATGCAATGTGTGAAAGTTGGCTTCTGCTTTGAGCCGAAATGCTCCTCTGACTGGCTACCTAAGGCTTGTCTTTGTCATACACACAAACTTCTTTTGCCGCTGAGTAAACCTTCCCTGGACACCTTGATTATTCATTCTTCTTTCTTGGTCTCTAGCTCTTTGTCCGGCTTATTCTGTGACTCTTGCCTGCCTCTACTTACCAAAACATCTGGGCCAACTTTGCCCTTGTGACTTGTGAGGCTAAATCGCCAGGCCTCTTCCCCTTCTTATCATGATAAGCCTTTAATTATGCCAGCCTTGGCCTGGAATGTGCGGTAGCTGAAACGTGATGTAGCTTTGATTATGATTCCAAACACTGTCCTTACATAGATTGATATTTAAGAGTGAATTTCCCCTCTAATAGGGAACGCAGTGCTATACCTTACCTGCCCCTTAAATCCCAGACAGGAGATTCTGACCTCAACTAGTGGACTTAAAATACATATAAAGTCAAGAGTTTGGGAG
Organism: Perodicticus potto; assembly: GCA_963574655.1. Taxonomy (NCBI): domain Eukaryota; kingdom Metazoa; phylum Chordata; class Mammalia; order Primates; family Lorisidae; genus Perodicticus; species Perodicticus potto. The sequence continues at coordinate 45,980 of CAUYRH010175118.1, read as the reverse complement.
GCACTGTGAGAGCCCAGGCTGCAAGGAATGTTCTTTTTAGAACACAGGCTTGCGTGGTCAGCTTGCTTTCTGGCTTAGAGACCTCTCAGATTCCCCATTGTGGTGGTCAAACCAGCTTCTCCTGAGAACTGTTCTGTAAATGTTGACATTAAACACTAATTAGAATTTACGTTCCACAGAGGCCTGCTTTCATCCTAATTGAGCAACTAGGCTTTAATAATTTTGGAACTACCTCACCAAGAGGTTAATGTACCTTGTTGATCAAGAGTCTTCTCTGCGAGCTTTGTTCATTTTATTCTCTCAATCACTTTATTTTCACCCTACACACAGGCCTGCTTCAGGCTTGCAGTGATTCAGAACCCAGAGCGACAAGAGACTCAGTGAGATGGGCTTGCATTCTTGCTGCCCTTTCCACCTCCAAGAATTTTTAAATGGTAATGTCATCCCAGTGTTCTTCTTCCTTGTAGTCTAAGAATGGTCCCTGAATATTGTGTCTTATCAAGGGTCATATATGAGATCTCTTCTCCAGTAAGCATTTTCCCTACAGGATGTCAGAATGATTTCCCCCCAAGATGTTTCTTTACTTTTCTATCTTTCTGTTCTTCCTCTGGGCTTCTTTATGCTTGCTTAGGTTGCTTCTTCTCTCTTTCTACTCTTTATCACGTTACGAAAGGATAAAAGATTCTTGCAGATTAATTTATTCTGCTAGCCATCCAGCAGGCCCACTCATGTTGTAGATGTGCATAGTAGAACGTGTATTCATTAGACCTTATGAAAAGTTTAATGCCAATATGAATTACTTGGTACTGAAGCAGTGAATGAGAGGAAAACAACATCTTGCTCATTCCCCTCTCCCCCGAAAGCCCATGAAATAGCAAAGTGTGAATAACACAGGCTGGGAGGGAAAGCTAGTGGATACAGTTTTGTAGAACGTTCCATCTTAGCATTGAACATCTCAGGACAATCTCCACCTGTACAAGGGTCAAAAAACCATGGCCAGTCGGTCAAATTTTTCCTGCCATTTACATGTTTTTGTAAATAATCTAGTACAGGAATGCAGCCACACCTATAACTTCACGTGTTACTGATGGTTGCATTCACAGGAAGCTGATCTGCAACCGAGACCATATGGCTTGAACATCCTAAAATATGTGTTATCTGATCTTTTAATAGAAACTGCTAACACTTATAATGCAGAAGAGGCACTGCTGAGAACTCCCATAATACTTTCCACACACGGGAGAATGTGAAATAGTTGCAGAAGACTAAGGCAGCTACACTGCTATTGGGAGCCTGGTCTTTATGTGCCAGAAGCCAAACTAGATCAACCGCATAGGCATGGGTGTGTGTTTAATTGAACTTTATTGAATTAAAGACTGTTTTCACGTCCAGATTTCTTGGTAGACAAGAATACTATTTTATTGGTAACCTCACTATGGTCACCTCTTTTAAACGGTTGCCCCTCATGGCGTGTTTATCAAATGGGCATCCTTTAGTGTAAATGAACGTTCTTTGTGAAGGAAAACTATTTACTATTATTCCCAGGTCTTTGGAAGTGAAGCTCACAAAGCAGCGAGGCAGTTCACTAGTGCTCACTTTCAACATGGGCCTCGTACATCTTTCTACTACTGGACATTGAAGGATTTTGATTTCTTGATGAGCAACTGCTTGCTTTTCAAATCCATTTTCTCCATTCTTTTGTCTTCCCTTTATTTCATTTATTCCAACTTTCAGACACGTAAATAAAGAAGTCAACAACTTTTCTTAAGGAACCAGGCTTTTTATAATTGCTTTAGGCACCGAAACACCTTTTACTATTCTAGAAACAATCCATTTCCCATGATAGAGCCCTGTTGCCTCTTAGTTAACATATTCAATATAGCAGCTGCTTTTCCCTCTGTCCCTTGGCATAAGAGTGTCAACTTTCTTTGCCACTTACCTGGCAACATTTGTTGACACAAATAGTGGAAGATTTAACCATAGTATTGCCAATACCTCCCTGGTGCCAGACTTGCAATTTTCCATTGTTTGGGAGGCTACTCTAAGCCATTTCCAAAGGAGAAGAATAAAGGATTTTTCTTTTCTCTTGGAAGAACAATTCTTTTGGAGAGAAAAAGGCAGCTGAATTAACTCTCGCTTGGTGATTGGAGTTCACACTTCTGGGAAATTGAAAACTAGAGAAGTTTAAATATGCCTAAAATTATGTGAACCTCTTTCTGCAGTCCAAGGAAATTTGCTTAATTGTCTAGGTTACAATATACTTACGTGTAATCTGGGTTTTGATGAACACTTGGAATTTTAGCTGTTGAAAAGAGGTGATCCTAATATCTTTAGTCCAACTATGGACGTGTGTCATATTATTTATACTCATCTACATGTATTATTTAATTTACTATTCATGATTGCAGGTAGGAAGCTGCTTTTCTCTAAGGTTGATAGATGAGGAATATTATAAACATTATTTATATCTATAACCTCTATCTCAGGAAGGTCAACGGACTACTTACAGTTATGCAGCAAGTAAACATCAGAGGAGACATATAAACCCGTGGCTGTCTGGCACTGAGACTGTGTTCTTTGCTGCTATACTTCTCACTATAAAAATTCTCAAGTGAACTCATTCATGCCCATGGCTTCAGTTATCCCTAAAACATGCTGATGACGTCCTGATCTTGTCATTGTCTAGGCGATCTCTGCTGAGGATGAGACCATCATCCAAATCTTTGTAGAATTTTCTATTCATACTCAAATCAGACCTTGTAATCTTCTCCTCAAGCCTGCTTTTCCTTCTTTGCCTTGCCTCCTAATAAAGGACCTTTTCTAGCTAATTGGCCAAATGTGAGTCCTAGAAATGATTCTAGGCCCATCCCTCCATTCTCTCTGTCATTCAGTGATATCTTTGTCCATATTGTTAAGCTTTCCTCTTTATTTCCTCTCAAATATATACTCTCCTATGCCATCTCATTGTCCACCCCTTAAATTACATCTCATCCCTTGATCTGTGGTGGTCATTACTTTCTCCAGACCTCCTGCCTCTGGCCTTGATATCTGGAAATCCGTTGTCTGCTTTGAAACTGGAGTGATTTGTCAGAATACAAAGATATTTTGATGATATTCTCTGCTGTTGAAAGTTACTCAGTAGTTCCCATTGACTAAGGTCTTCTTAACCCAACACACGAGGCCCTTAGTAATCTAGATCCTCTTCACTGAGAAAATCATCCTTCTATCTCTCTCCACGCCAGTCAGTGAGCCTTCAAAGGCAGCAGCCATGCATTCTCTGCACTGGACTAGTGCCAGGCACATAGATGATGCCCAACCCATGGTTATTGAGTAAATAATGTTCTTTGGCAAAAGATTCCATCAAAATTGGTTGTATCTTCACACTGAAGGTCTATGATCACAACATAAACTTCCAGCTAATTTTGGTATTAGAGTACAAATATAGTATTTTTGCAGCCTATTATGTTCCTAAGTTGTTTGCAAGTTAGTAATTAAGCTATTGTGGCAAATGTTCATATCACTGCTCACCCTCTGCTGACCAGCTCTTCTCAGACTCAAAGGGAAATAAATTTCAAGGCACACACGTGATTTTTGAAGTGAATTCTCTTTTTTATTATTGAAATAAAAGCCCAGGGGTTTTTGTTTGTGGTTGCTATTTGTTAAAACCTTTCCACATGACCCCTGCTCTGCAGATACAAAGTTAAGATTGCTTGTTGAGAGGCGGGATATGGTTGTGAAGATAGAGGATGGCTTTGGTCAACTTGGTTTAACTGACTTAAACTTGAGCACTGCTCCACCATCCCCATACAGAAATTCCCAAAGCTGTTTGTAACACGCCTCACAAATGTAACAGTAAAAGGATTTGCTGAGGAGAAATACCTGCCTGCCTTTGGGCCTAGTGAAGATTCCACAGAATAATTTCCAAGCAGTGACCTTATATGGATTTCTCTACTAATTTAAATCCTGGAGAAAACTCTTGAAGCATTCCCTCATCATTTCATCCAGAGCTTTTCACATAGCTTTACTTCTTAGCAGAACTAACTATATTGTCTTGTTGAAAAGAATGGAGAGGCTATTATTGAAGGTAAATCAGCTACCCCCCCACAACATTGCCCCAGGACCTAAGAAACTGAGTCTCTTTAGTAGTGAATATAAAATATGTCCTAGTGAAAATGTTTTAACACACGAAAATGTGTTTTTGAAGACATACAGAGCAGCATATTTGATAATTTTATAAATTTTCTGATTTGTATAGAAGAGGGATTTTTGAATGAGAGAAACTCAGCTCACAACTTGTACAATACATCAGTCCAAGCTGAGACACATATTGTTTTAAAGATCAACTAAGTTAAAATATAAAGCCACCCAGTGCTAGACAGAAAGAAATATGTACCTGTCCTTACTTAATGAGCATTAGATTCAAAAATCAGATTGAAATGTAGGATCCACATTTTCTTCGTAAAATGGAGGATTTAGATTTTACAAGAAATGCAGAATGAGGAACTGTCAGTGAAGACAATCAAATCCTGCAGTTCAGCGGGGCCGAGCTGTAGGTATATGCCTTGAGAAGAAGCCCCATGTTATTACTACATCTTGGAGAAGGGAGTACTCCTCTCCGGTGATGCAGAATCTCCATCCCCACTCCTTTGGTAGGAGAAAAAAAATCTAATTTTACTGTGTGCTAAGGCATGTGGTGTTTATGGGAAAAGTTGTGTGTGTGGGTGTGCACTTAACTACTCAGGAGAGATCTGAAGTATGATTCAAATTTCAGAAGGCTTTCCTACTTCTTAATTCCAAGTAACCAAAGCAGTCAACTGGATGAATCTACATAGACACCCAGAAAAAGCAACAAGACATTTTCATATCATAAAAGTAGGGTAAATTTTTGCATTTTTGCCATGAATTATTTAAGAAATGCTTGCCATACCCTGAGCAGATGATCTGGTTCCTCTTTTAAGTTGGTGGTTGCCTTTTAAGGGGAGGGGGAGAAGAGAATGAAATAAATTTGATTAAAAACAAATGAAAACCAATTGATAAATTTTCAGTCTGACAACTTTTCCATTCTTGTCTTCAAAATCAGGGATAGTATAGTACAGTAGCTAATTTATAGCATACAAGTATTGTCCTGTACCTAGTAAACACTATAAAAGTTTCCCTTTTAATCTTGATTATCTATAAATATGTGAAATTATAAAATGCATAAAAATATGAATTTTCATAATCATTTACTATTTATGAATTCCTGGTTTCTACTGAATTTCGGGAAATGCAAGATTTCCATTTGCTGGTGAATCAGAGTCTAAAATAACTGAAGGGGCAGATCCCCTTGTGACCAAGCCTGACCTCAACGTTGACCTGTTGCTCTGAGATGAGCTGGTTGACAGGACAAAGGAAAGAAGGAAGGACGAATCTATCCCTGTATTGTCATAGTCCCATTCTTGATTTCTCTAGTTGGCATGGTGAGTGAGAATTTCTTCCATGCCCTGCTATTTGTCACAAAAATCCCTCGGGCAGCATACAGGCATGCAAAAGCTGGGATAGCATGCATGCGAGTTGCTTCATCAGTTTGGCACCCATTAGTACTTTTTTCCCAGTCCAGGGATTTGGATAATTATCTTGGTTCATGGTGGGTGGTATCTCACTGCCAAATTGTTCTCTTGAGAGTACAAGTGCCTCAGGTTTTGCAGCTAATGGTCTGCAAAAAAATTTTTGGACTAATTGATTTATACTTATAATAACTTCTTTGTTTTACGTAGAAGCTATTGGTCTTAGCACTGAAGGACCATTGTAGCCTTGCAGCTTTACATTTTTTGGACAAATTAAATGAAATTTATAATATTTCTTTTTTTTTTTGGTAGAGACAGAGTCTCACTTTATTGCCCTTGGTAGAGTGCCGTGGCGTCACACAGCTCACAGCAACCTCCCTGGGCCTAGTTGATTCTCTTGCCTTAGCCTCTCGACTAGCGGGGACAACATGTGCCTGCCACAATGCCTGGCTATTTTTTTGTTGCAGTTTGGCCAGGGCTGGGTATGAACCTACCACCCTCGGTATATGGGGCCCGTGCCCTACCCACTGAGCCACAGACACTGCCCTGTTTCTTTATTACTTATGTAGAAATTATTGTCCTTACCATTAAAGAATCATTGTAGCTTTGTAGCTTCTCTGGTGGAAACTAACCTCTTTGCTTTACAACGCTTCCTGAAAGATGGTACGCTTCATGAGGGTAGGGAGAAAATCTTAGCTCATCCCCCAAGGCCTAGCCAGTATCTGCCATACAAAGATTCAATAGGTTTAGGTGAATTGAATCCTGTACGTGGGGCCATGAGCCTGATGGAAATTATGGCTGTGAAACTGCCTGTAATAATGTAAAAAAGGTAAAAATGACAGTCTGGCAACCATCGTTCTAGTTCTGTCTTTGCTGCTTATCTTGAGCAAATCACCCAACTCATCTAAGCTGCAACTTCTTCACTTCTAAAATAAAAGTTATTAGAAATAGTACTGACCTCTGCTCACGAGTTAGCATAACAATGAAGGGTGAAAAAATACATGTGAGAATGTGTACTTTATGAACATACTGTAATATAAAAATCCAAAATGTAATTATTACTGAATTTTACTTTTCTACTTGATTTTCTGATTAGCACCAGCATAGGCTCTGAGTTCCTGAGTCCAAAGCCGTCGCTGACTCCTCACACTGCGTCAGGACTTATTTTTCTCACCTCAGGTTGAACTGCTTATCTCTCAGATTCTTTTATTATTATTATTTCCGGTTAATATAAGGGTACAAATATTTGGGTTGCACAGTTTTTGTTTCTAAGGTGAAGTTCAAACTGTAGCTGAGCCCTTCACCGGGGGATGTCTCTAAGAGTCTTTAAAGACTTAAGCATCTGATTTAAAGACATAGTTTTTTGATTTGCATAAAACAAAGATCATGAACTGTTCATATTTAAATGTTATTAGACATCTTTGTGATACCTAAAGCATAAGGAGTAGTTCCGTAGAAAGTGAGCAAAACAGGCTGAACACGTGACATACATTCTGGCTGTTTTGTTCTACCCCAGTGAGTACACTGTTTTCTGTACTCACTGTGCAGAGATTTTTACCTAAGGGGCTAAAATTCCACAAGTTCCAAATGATAACGTGGATGGAGGGATATTGTGGCAGTGGGTCAATGGAATACATTTACCTAATGAGGTTTCTTAGGAAGGTAGTCTCCGTAATTGTTTTCATCACCCAGCTTACCTGACCCATTCTCAAAGAAGTGTCCTCAGGCCTCCCCTCAAATTGGGTGTTGAAGCGACCACTTTCCACTTCATAGTCACACCCTCGTGTCCTGCCTGCAGAGATGGAGCTCCCACCTCATCTAGTGACTCACTATGCCATTTGGTTTCCAGGCCTATTTCCCTTTTCCTAACTTGCCCTTTAGGGCAAGAGTGTGTGACATGGTGGCACCTCATAAGGTACATTAACTAAATGCACGAAGCAAACAGAATGTGAAATCTGGAATGAGATGTGCAGGCAAAGAAGAAGAAGCTGTGTGAGGCTTGTGGGAATAATTGTCAAAGCAAACACAGGACCCACAGGCGAGTTTGGGGGATGTTATAGGAAAAGCTGTGTGTCAGAGGACCTCATGAATGGATTTATTGGGGGCCAGTGGTAGAGGACAGATCGAAATGGCCAATACAGCTTAGTCAATACTCAGGAAGCTTCCAGAGGCAATTAGACATTTTGATAGAAGGTCGGTAGTACAAGATTTATATTATTTAGTGCTATGGTCTCAAACCACTGGGTCACAGACTGGTCCGCAGCCTGTTAGGAACCCAGGCCCCACAGTAGGTGAGTGGGGGACAAGTGAGCAAAGTTTCATCTGTATTTACAGCCGCTCCCCATTGCTCATATCACGCCCTGAGCTCTGCTTCCTGTCAGATAAGCAGCGGCTTTAGATGCTCAAAGGAGCCCAAACCCTACTGGAAACTACATGTGTGAGGGAGGAAGGTTGGTTGTTCCTTATGAGAATCTAATGGCTGATGATCCGAGGTGATGACATAATGGGCGTGAATCATCCCCAAAGCATCCCTTCCCTCATGCCCAGTCTATGGAGAAATTGTCTTCCACAAAGCAGGTGATGCCAAAAATGCTGGAGACTCCTGATTAGTGTACATTCTCACCCTATGTGGTGACAACAGGTTCAGTATGACGCGGAGCCTCATAAATCCAACTAAGGAAACAAAGATAACTTCAGAAATCTCTTCGTTCTGCAGAGAGGAGCAGGATGACAGAATGACAATAATCATAACTACCTCAAAGTATTGTGGAGTAAAAGTAAAATAGGACATTTAAAGCACTTAGTACCAGTGCCAGGTTATAGCAGAGATCAGCAAATGTTTAATTCGTATGCATTTGAAATCAAAACCTGTTAGAACAAGGATAAAGCAGATATACCTTGAATCTGTGGACATTTGTTTGAGTAAAATTTAAATCATGAAAAATTACCTGCTTTTCTTTTTCTATTTATTCGACACATTTATTGAGTATTACAAGGCACAAGTCTAGGTTCTATAGGATGTATATGGGCGTGTGAGATACTGTTCTCGGGTTTCAGTGCCTTGCAATTAAGTGAAGGAAAAATACAATTTGCACATAAAACAAGGAAAAATTTTAAAAATACATAAAATAAACTGAGAGGTAAAAAAAATGCATAAAATAAACTGTAGGGTGAGAGAACACAGAGAGTTTAAGTCCTGGACTTTTGTTTTTTTTCTTGCCTTGGGTTACCTTTATAAACAATCTGGCCTTTGGTTTCCTTACCTGGAAAGTGAGAAGGCTGGTTTTCAAGATCTCAAGTTTTCTATTAGTCCTGAAGACTCTAAGCCCTGCAGGGTTATTGCTGCCACTCAGACTGATGCTGGAGGTCATTAACTCTTCAGGGGCTCAACAAATGACTCATGGAGAGAAAATTCATGTAGACTTGATCTTGAAAGATGAGTAAGATTTCTCCAGGCAGAGAAGAAAGAGTGGTTTTAGAAGATGTAGGAGCAGAGTCCTGGAGGTGGGCAGCAACAGAGCCTATTTATAGTTATCTACACAACTGGAGTCAGAGGATAGGAGTAGTCAAGTGAATTATTTTCACATTGAACTAAATTTTATTTAGAATTTCTCCTTTAATAAGCACTGGCCTGCAGCTTCCACATAAGTTACCTAATATAACCTGTTGGCAATACGACGTGATATGTATAACTATCCCTTTCTTACAGATGAGGCATGAGTACACATGCAGATGACCACAGAGCTGTGCACAGCAAAAAAGGACAGAAAAGGACATTTGGGTATTGATAGGACCAAGAAGAGGCGTCAATCAAAGATGAGAGGTGCCTGGTCTATTTTGATCTTTCTCAGGCAATGCCCCTGGTTCTGTGTGAAGAAGCTAATGTGTACAGAGAGTAGTTGAAACCATGTGAATGGTCTGAGGACAACATTAAAATCCCACGACGGACTCTGCATGTGTGTAGTATAATTTACCAGATTGCAAACTGGTTTCTCAGGGCTTTTCCTTGTCTGTCTCCACAACCGAAGTATCGACCCATTGCTGATTCAGAAATGGATCGACCATTAAGATAGGGTGGGGCTCCAAGTTTTCATGTCAAGAAAAAAATGTAATCCGAATATGGGGAAAATTTTGGTTTGATAAAGGAGCATAAGTTTCTGTGGAGGACTTAACTGGATTGGTTGAAAGAAAACAAGTTTTCTTTATTTTATTCTATTTTATTTTATTTGTCATCTCATCAGTTTCTCTGTTTAATGGTCTCTGTTTTGCAATTGCTTATCTGCCAATACTTTGATTATACGCTTGCCCTTCTAGGCACAAATGGATACTTTCTTTTTTTCCTGCCTAGTACTTTACAAATGCTACTTTGAACTTGAAACCAGCAGATGTGATGGAAAGACAAGCTCTAAACGCACAAGGTATGTCTGATATGGTTAATTTCAAGCATTTTGAATCTTAATAACGAAAGGAAAAATGGTAAAGTTGAATAAATTACACTTAATTAAAATAATCTATGAATATAGAGGTAAATTGAGAATACAAAATGGCCAATCATTTCTGTTAACTTTAAACAGTGTCAATTCAAACACAATGTCAGACAAATAATAATAAGCTTGAAATGATCAGTGTAGATTCTTACCTCAATTTGAAAACTATTTATCTAAGTGTCCATCTTTTTAAAAAGAGCAAACTCTGTTTTTGAAAGAAGACAATTGCTCTCTTACCCAATGAGGTCCTTAATTATAAATGGATCAAGTGTGATAAAATCATAATGTAGCAAGGCAAAACTGAAGGTATCATAATATGTACATATATCTATGATATAAGAAAAAAATTTATCTAGTATATTGCATTCTTCAAAAACAGTTGAAGCTGAAATCATCTTCTATGTGGCATAGACACTTCTGATTCCTTGGAATTAATGTCCAGAAGACATGTGAAAAAATATTATAATGTGGGAAATTATACTCAGCATTAAATATAATATGAATCAATACAACGGTTTGCCTAAATGTTAACAGGATCATGCCGACCGTATTTTTAACTGGGTAGCTGTCCTAAGATTGAATGGTGGTGTTCTTTCCCAGTATTGACTCTTTAAATATTGATGTTTCTTCCTTCTCTCTTTCTCTCTCGATACTACGCTTTGCTCTCTGTGAAGCCCTTTGACTTGAAGATGGAAGACACGGTCCTGCCATACAGAAGGATGGTGGCTGCGGCAGATTGAAACTGGTGGATGATAGTAGTGCCGCCTTCATTTCACAACTGCAACACACAGTGCTAATCCAAGAGCGCGTCTGTGTGCCTGCGCCGATCTCGGTCCAAGGGCAGGACTGATGGCTCCCCCAGCCCCTGCTTTCCAGGTGGGCTACCGTCTGAGTCTGCCTTCTATTCTCTGCACTTTAATTTGGTTAGAGTCTCAGAGAGAACTTTAAGTTACAGTAATTTTTTTCTTTTCAGTTTTTGCTAGGGTTAAGTCAGATCCATTTGAGTCTTTAAGGAAATGTTTATCTACTGACTTACCCCAATATAGAAAATTTCTTTTTTCTTTAAAAAGAGTGCTGAGAATCTTTCCAAGTTTTGCACAGTTGCTCTCATTTGTATTTTGTGTTTTCTTACAGAAGAAAACAAATACGTAAAGGAACTCCAAACCGTTGGGTCAGAGTAAGAAACACAGACTTGGCATGTGATTTTAATATAATGCATGTGAAAAAGAGAATCTTACAGAGACTACTTAGTACCATCTCTGATCTATTTTTTTGCCCAGAATCCTGAGTAGGGTGGGTCATTTTCTTCAAGCATTACTCCCATTCACATTTTCCCCCCTTTTCTTTAAAATTGCCGAAGCTTGGCTGTTGCTATTTGGTGTTGCTTGACCCTGCTGGTCTCCCAATGACTCCCAGGGGTAGGGAAGAGCTTCCTAAAGTTCTGAAGGAGAAAATTTAATCAGCAAAGTAATCATTTCTGCTGTGATGGAAAAAAGGAGACCGGTGTGAATGACAAAACAGCTGTAGACCACCAAAAAAGTCAACTGGAATTGGAAGGAGGTAGACCTCAAAAAAAAAAAAAAAAACTGCTTGCAAGGAATAGCTTTAAAGGGAAAATGAATCAGAAAAGGGATCTGAAGTGCTAGAATGGACTGCCTAATAACTTTAAATAGTCCATTGAGTCTTCCGGAATTTTTTTTGTTCTTCTTCAAGAATAATCTGCTTACATCGTTAAGACCTCAGCTAAGCTCAGTAACACAAATTACCAGATGTTGTATCCCCTAGTTTTTCCATCAAAAGACCAACCACCAAGCTTGTTGAAAGAGAAAGGTCATTGTCCCTCCCTGGCTATAAAACTATTTTTGCAACTCCTAACAAACGAAATGAGAATACCTTTCAGCTGTAGAAGGAACCTATCTCCCTCGCCTTCCAAGACTCCATTTGGCTTTGTTATTTTCTAATAATGCACTCATGTGTAAGCTAATAATGTGAACAGAGGGAAAATGAAGAGACTTAAAAAAAAAAAAAAGGGAAAAAAGCAGAATGAATTAGGGCAATTGAGGTCGCTCTGTTTCATTTCTGCTGGAAGGATTTTAGCCCTAGTTTTTACCTTATCGCTTATTACACAATTTGCGATAAAATGAGATGTGATTCCATTCTTATTGTTGTGCTATAGTGTATTGAACATGCATATATAGAATTCATTTCAGATTTAAACACTATCTTAATTATAAACTGAATAAAATGGACAACCTATCAGGTTCTCTAAATTGCATTCTAACAAATAGTTTCATTTTTTTATCACATTTCTACCAATGACATATTGGATATAATAATGTTCAGGGAATATTCCTTTTTTATGCAATGTCTTAATTGTGCCAAATTATTTCCCATGTGATGACTAATAGTTGTTACTGACTTACAAGTTGGAGAACTTTAACCATATGTCATGGCTTGTAAGATTTTTCATGATTTTCTGCTTAAATGACCTTATTAGGAAATGTTTATGTTTTCAAATCATCTGCAAATGATATATATTTTACATAATAAAACATTGTAAGTATATTGCATGTAACTTTCTAGTTTCTTTAATAAAAGTTGTGACTGTATTTAAGATTCATGCAGAGATCCTTTTCCAACAACTGCCATCAACAAGCTGAAAATACTTAAAGAAATATTTTAATTGTGATTGAAAATGAAATATAGATTTAATAAAACATAAAATGTATTTTTATGAAAGCACTTATGTACCAGAATCTAGAAATTTTAGTCTTAGGTTTATATTTTCTTATCATAAATTATAAACATTGTTTTAAGACAATTTATGTATATTATTAAACATACAGTTTCATAGTAGTCCTATATTATCCTCCAAAATTATTCTGAATTAATTACATAGATTCTAATCATGTGAAAGTGATGCTGTGTATTTTTAAACAACATTGTTTTATATTGGTATAATAATCGAAAAGATAAAAGAATAATCATGCTTAGAAAAACCTGGTATTAGAAATACCAGAACAATTGTATGTGAACAATATACAATTTTGTAATTAGAGGTGGATTTTAATGTCTAGCATTTGTTGACGAGTTTCCAACTTAAATTCTCTTAAATTGAATTTTACATGTCAAATAAGTAACTATTTCACTGACAGCAAAGGAAAGCAAAACAATTAGCACTTTAATGTTAATTATTTAGTAGTTCTCTAAGTTTACCAAAATGTCTCACTAGCTAAACAAATATTGCTATACTTTTGTATATTTTATATGTGCGTGTGTATATAAACACACACACTTTGAATTTTTTTTCTCTTCTTTTTCAAGTTCCCATGCAGTGTATAAACCTGGTCCAACTGGTCATTTAGAACGCAGCTTGGAGTTTTCTGAAGTTTGCACCTAAACCATTGAATAAAGTAGTTATCCTCCTGCAAGACCCAAGAGCTACCGCTGTCTGCCAGTATCGTCTTGCAGATAACTTTTTTTGAATAGTACAAATGAAAAGTTGATTCATATTTTTTCTTTTGCTTTAAGCAGGGGGTTGTCCAACGCACACACAAATACAATTTTTAGTCATTTTTTTCAATTTAAATGATTTGCTATCACAGTTACTTCATCTTTTATCTCTAAAATAGTTTCAACCCTGTTAATGTGTGCATGTACTTTTTTCTTATCAGCCTCTCAGCAGCGTTTGTGATTCATAGCAGCCATCAAAGTGATAATAAACTCATTCACAATACTAACAAACACGGGGCTCCCAGTTATTTACGAGGCAAATTCACTGCAAGGCTGGGCTGCAGAACAGGGGAGAATCAAGATGGTGTTGATTGATAAATTGACAGGTTAATTTACAAGTGGATAATAGGAGTTAGACCCAGAGGGAGAGAAGGAAGGTCTGAATTCTAGCTTGGTTGCACTGCCATCTGCCTTATGCCCGGAAATCTGCAGGACTGCTGGCTGGCAGGATCAAATAGACACACATTCTTCCTCACTTAAAGACAAAGACTTCCATTTACTGCTGTTTGATGGGCTTGTTGCCTTGGTTCTTCACACAATTGACCCTCAATATGTCACAAACAGTGCCACATCTCAGTGTTTTTTATAAGTACCACTTAGAACATGATTTAGAATAAGTTATTCTGTCACTTTCACAAAAATAAACAATGAACAAAATTGTTTTCAAGCCTACATTTCACAAATATCAATTGTCATTTCATTGCTGATGGTTGAAATGCATTCTTTCAAGTCATTCGGGCCTCTGATATGTCCTTGTTCTGGGGTGTACACTCCCCATCCCCCTCAGCACCCCCAAACACACTTTTTCTTTTTTATCCTTTATATATGGATGCTACAAGATAGAGTTAACGATAGGGTAAAGCAGATTGTATGACTTTCATATTAAACATATACATTACTTTTTCTCCTAGAGTTTTGTCATAAATTTGAACTATCTCAGAATTTTTAATAAACAAGTTTGCAAAGTACTTTACAACCTGAAATACTAGTACATTTGTTTATTTTTTGCTCCCAAGGAAACATTTTCTTTTACAGGTCAGCCGATAATGGTATTATTTGTATAGAAAAAAATTTAAATACTCAGTTTGTTTTGTTAATCTTATAGGTCTGTGATAAGAGGAACTGAGGACAGTGACTCTTCATTGGGCTAATGACACTGTTAGATAGCAAATTTGTAACTATTGCAATTTGGTAAGAGCTTAGTCTTTGGGCTTTTAGAAGTAGCTAGTTGGAGGCTGTTAGCAGCCGTGGCCCTCCTGGATGCCTTCTAGACAACAGCCAGCACCTACAAACACAGGGGCTGACATTCTCCGGTCTCAACCTAAACCTTCTCTTCCCATATTGACACATCGTAGGTGAACACCCCTCTCAGATTAGAAAGTCCATTTAATGCTCAGCTAATGTTAAAACTTGGTAGTTGTGAACAGATACCGGGGAATTCAACACATTTTCAAAAGAAACTGAAAGAAGCACAAAAGAGCTTGTCTGCTCAGCTTCTGTAACTCATTACATAATGCCAACACTAATATTATTTTTAAACAGATTGTCTCCTATTAATCAAGGTATTAAAATAAACTATTAAAACTATGCCTCTAGTTGAATAACATGATAAAGTCCATGGAAAATATCTGCTCAAGAATGAATGTCAGAAAAATAAAAACAAATAACTTTGCATGCATGGAATTTTATGGTGTCACAAGGTTAAAAATGTCTCCTTAAAGGGAAAATATCCTTTGAAAAGAAAATGCATTTATGTGTGAATGGGAGGTTGAATGGCTTTTACTGCTTTGTTTAAACGTAGACAATCATCTTTGTAATTTTTTTTTGGCAAGTTGCATACTTAAAAAAATCTCATAAAAGATCACACGTGCTTAAGATTGGTAATTTTTCTTGATGTGGTGACTACTTTATTAAAAGAGTATCTTTTGTTCGGTAAAGAGTTTTGGTTGTTTTTAAATTTCATAATCCACAAAAGAAAAACTTGAATTCTTTCCTTAGGCTCTGGAGCAAGGCATTTTGTGTGTTAGTACTACCTAAACTTTGCATTATATATTAGCTTTATATTTACAGGCTTAGTGACAAACAAAACATCATATAAAATAGAAATATAACTGATAGCCCATTTGTGGAACTCTTATACTTTTATATCGTATTTCTATAAAGGTTCTAATAGAAGAAAACCATGGTCAAAATTCCCTCTAATATTAATCTCCAATCTCTAAATTCCAATTGTAAAAGTATCAGAATTTTAGAAGACTAATTTCTAAACTTTCAAAACTTAAAATATATAAGCTTGCTTCTCAGAGATTTCTTTATAGTTAACATTTTTAAAAGCCCGTGATCCCACTAAGATTTAGCAGGACTCATTTTAAGCAGAAACGGTTAATATAGAAAAGAAGAAAGGTCCAGTGCAAGAATGAGCAGGCACTGACCGTTTCATGGGTTTATAATTTTGAATTATTTTTAATAAGGCGTACACCCTTTCTGTGCAAGCTAAGGAGAGGTATTCTGCCATTTCCTCTGTGCATGTACTAAAATAAATTCTCAAGCCAAACAACACAACAAAGATATCAGATCTAATATCCCCCCCAATTTCTGAGTTAAGCCAGTGACAGGTACATTTGGAAGCAAGACTATTTAGACACATTGATTTTTGTTGTCACTTTCTTCTTACTTCATATGTCACATCAAGGGCTGGAAATTAGATGAACGTAAGACGGGTCCGCTGATCACTGTTCCTCAGGAGGAATTTTCAAAGTCAGCTAGCTGCGCTTGATAAAAGTGGCCGTGCATAGAGCCTCACACTGCCTACAGGGAAGTTTAGGCAAATTTAACTTAGCCACTTCACTCATATTACTAGATTCTTGGCTGTCAAGGAGGCATGTATTTAACTGATGTCTGGCAAATCTCAAAAGTAAAGTATTTGGGGGGGGGGAACAAAAGCTTAAATCATCTTTTTCCCTCTCACTTCAAAGTCCTTTTAAATGAACATGCAACTCCAATTCTGGTAAACAAATTTTATGAAGTAAGTCATGCAGGTAATGCTCTCTTCAATTGTATGCTTCCCGGATAACATGTTGACATCCAATCTTTGTGTTTTGAAGAGTTTGTAAAAATAAATAGAAATCAATGCTGAAGACTGAAGGGGCGCATCAATTATATTTCTTTTATTTCAGAGTTATTCTCCATGCTGTGTCTATTTTCCTTGTGAATTTTTTTTCCACATTGTAAAGTGTACTGTAGGCTTAATTGGCAACATAGATAGTGAGTGATGATGGAGCCTAAATTGTATTTGATAGAAATGAAAGTGGCTTTATCTTATGTGAATATAAAGTGTTATCATGGTCCTTGAGTTTGAATGGGGAGATATGTGTTCATGTGTGTGCCTGAGTGTATCATATTTAAAAAAGAATTTCTGAATAGGTATGAAAAGTTAAAAAAAAAAAAGTTAAGAAAAATACTATATAGCTACTTGGTCCCGGAAATAAAATGTGACAGAGGTAGTCGAAAAATATTAAGTGCAATGGATGAGTAACAACATGCTTCAAACTAAAAATATTTAGGAAAGTAAGTGGTTTATTACCATCATCTATAAAAACTGGAGAAATTCAAAACAGATGGAGGGAGTCTCAGGAGGAAGCAGTTTTAGAACTCGGAGGGTGGGTGCCCTGCTTAGTTTGGAAGCAGACTGGGACCCAGGGTTTCTGGACAGACCCTACAGTTTGAATGGGCACAGGTACAGTTATAAAACATTGCGACGATGTTTGGGGAGGAGAGAAGAATCATGGGTGCCTTCCTCAGTGTAACAGGGAAATTTCCCTTTCAGAGCTTTTCTATTTCCTGCCCTGCCTGTCAGCAATTTGGAGACTTTAGGAAATTTTATTTGAGCCCACAGGGAGAGAGCATTTGCTAAGCTGTAATTTCCTATGATTTGAAATATGGCATCTGTAGGCCTCCTGTGTAGGAGCACCAAAAAAAAAAAAAAAAAAAAAAAAGAAGAAAGAAAGAAAAAAAAAGACAAAAAAATAACTATGAGAGTTTATCTTTATAAACTTGGCTAAATACCCAGTTTTTTTTAACTCAAATTCCCCCTTAACAATGTATTTTCCTTTAAAATATATCCAAGTAATTGTGTGGACATTTTTGGACTGTGGCTTATTGGACTATGTTAATTGTTTATTCACATGGTATTTTTAGCCTAAATGAAATATTTCTCCTAGTCACGTTATTTGAAATATTGAATTAAATTAATTAAAAGAGCAGAATGTTAATGTATTACTCTAAATGAGCATTTATGAAAACTCCGATGGAGGTCAAAATGCTAAATTGGAGAACAAATTTCAAAAGGAAGTTACAAAGAATGTTCTGTAGTAGAAAATTGTGCGATTCGTGAAGTTCCCACCCTGGGTGATCAGGTCGTCCTAGCCTCTCCCCAGTCCCACCTTCTCCTTCTCCTTTGCAGAGAAGGAAGCTAAGACCCAGAAAGCTGAAATGAGGGTCCAGGTTCCCCTGGTCCGTTCATACCAAAGCAGCAGCTAAGGACCCAGCTCTGTGAATTCTCCCCCGTCCACACGCTGGGGACAGCTCCTGTGGCTGCGCGGTTATAGTGGCTACAGAGAACAAAGACAGTCAGCTTGCCACTGAGCCTCAGTTTCTGCATCTCGAAATTGGACATGATGGCATGGCATTCTATTTCTAAACATTGAAAACAATATTTTAGAATTTCAACTCAGCACTGAATTAATGAGCAGGAAAAGAAGAGAATAGGCATGGTTCTATTTATGAGAAATATTGATTCTTTCACCCATCCGCAGAGGATACAAAGGGGGAATGCAGGCTGGCCAATGGCAGTGAGCATCGGAAGAGCGGACCTTTGCAGTTACGGGGTAATCGTGGCCTGACAGCTGGCCTGTAGGTACACGCGCGTGCGCGCGCGCACACACACACACACACACACACACACACACACACACACACTCTTAGAGAAACTCTTCTGACATAAGTACTTTGAATTTCATTGAAAGGAACTGGAATTTGGGGCACAAAGGCCAATCTCTCCTGAGAAAGAAATTAGGGTCAATCTGAACCCTGGAATTTGTGGTAACCCCGAACCCTCCTGATTTCTCAGGATGTTTGACTCTGCGTAGAGAATTGGGCAGTGTGTTTACGTGAGTATACATGTGCACGTGCATATGCGTGTGTGTGCGTGGATATTTTTACGTGTGTGTGTTTGTATACGTCCGCATATTTTGAATATTTGGCCCCTCCAAAGCTCGTGTTGAAATTTGATCCCCCATGTCAGACGTGGGGCCTGGTGGGAGGTGATAGAGCCACATCTTTCGTGAATGCCATGGCTCCCTTCCCGTGACAGTAAGCAAAGTTCTCTCTTTTGCTTAAAAGAATCTGGTGCCCCCTCCTTCCTCTCCTGCTCCCTCTCTCGGCGTGTGACCAGCTGCTTCTCTTTCCCCTTCTGCCTTGACTGGAAGTTCCCCGAAGCCCTCACCAGCAGCAGATGCTGGCACCCTGCTTCTGGGTCAGTCTCGTCTTTATAAATTACCAGGTCTCAGGCGTTCCCCTACAGCAGCACAAAATCGACCAACACTGTGTATATCTGTGTGCATCTGTATATGTGTGTGGATGTGGAAGTGTGGGGGGGGGCGGGGGAGGAGTACGGTGAGGACGCAACTGCAGACTTGAGGAAGGAGCCAGCAGGAAGGGAAACAGGGAGAGGAGGTGCAGTTCCACACGGCTTTTTAAAAGACTTGTAAATTGACCTTGGATTTGTTGTATAGAGGCAGTGAGCTCAAAAAACCTAGGAACTACACAGAACGTTTAGGTTGGGTGTAGTTTCAAGGGAATTGGAAACAGAAATGTTTGTGCCTGTTTGGGCTGCTTTGGCAGGACTGGGATGGTCTGATGGTTCAAGAAAAAAAAGGGTTTCACTAAAATGTTATCCAACTGCAGTCAAAGTTCTTCATTGATTTTATTGATGGTGCTTCTCCAGAGCCCTGCTTGGTGATGGTGATGACGGGATGATGATGAAGATAACAGCATTCCCAAGGTGCTTGCTGTGTTGTGCTACCGTTGCCATTTCATACATGAGGACATATGGGTAAGCTGCCCAAAGACACTGAAGGAGTCAGCTCCGGCAGTGGGATTTCAAACTCAGGGAGGCTGGTCTGGAGGCAAATACTTAATCACTAACTACACAGTACTTTCTCTTGCTGGGGAAACAGATCAATTTTTCTCCCGTAGGATTAGCAAAGAAAATTATGCATTTAGTAAATTGTGGGGAAACCCCTTTTTGGATTCTGCATCACCTCAACTCAACTAGATAATGTTCCCCTGAAATCCTCTTCCTGTCCTGTATCCTACACCCAGCACACTCTCCTCACCCACACCCGACATGCACACAGATACATATGTACACATACATTGCATAGAGCCTTCCCCGGCCCCACCACGCTGGAGTAAAGTCAATGCAAGAGGCAGTTCACAGCTCTTGAAATAGTTACGTTTGTTGACACAAGGAGAGTTCTATAGCACATCACATTTCTCTATTTATTGAGGCTGCTGGGGAACTCGGAAGTTTTGTGCCCATTAGTTACATATTTTTATCTCAGACAGCTTTTGGTAAATAAGGATTTTTGTTTGGAGGATTTAATGTTTTGTGGGTATTTTTTTTTCCTATCTCCAGTTTTCTGTGGAAAGAAGTAATAGGGTTGAAGAAATATTCAAATAAATAAATAAATCCCCAAATATTCATAACAGTCATTCATAAGGAAAGCTGACTCCATCTATAAAATATAGACATCATATTATGTTATATAGTTATAACAATAACACAAACCCACGCTAGAAAAACTTACCACACAGAGAAAATCACCACTAACATGGATTTAGAAAACTGAATATGTAGCTAATATGTAACTATAATTACATATGTTTGTTTGGTATGGTTATACATGTTTGTGTGTGTGTGTGCGTTGCAGTCTACATTATCACAAATTTAGGATTATACAATGGAACTGTTTCATACTTATTTTTCCCTATATCACAATTTGGAGTATTCCCCACATTGTTATGTATTCTCCTATATGTTTTCGAAGAACCTCACAAAGGGATTTGCTTCACTGCTGGCCTTCCATAAGTAAAAGTGTATATTATGCATTTAACTTTATTTAAGGGTAGCACCATAATCCATGAATCTTGCATAAATTCCCTTCTGTAGTTAAATTCATAGACATTATTGAGGAGATTATTTTTCATTCCCAGCAAATCTGCGACTATCTTGACCACGGAACATGCATTTTTATAACAAAATCATATCAATAACTTCAAGCTCAGTTTACAAAACTCCATGTCCTTTCTTGATGTGACTGTCACTCCATTGCCTATGGAGCATGTGAGACAAGAGCTATGCTTTTTTTCTTTCAGCCTTCATTGGACTTGAGGAGAAACTGAACCTCAGAAATGAGGAGAAGCCATTCATGTGCACAGCAGTCTAGCCCCACCCCTGCCACCACTGCTAGTTCAGAAGGCTCATGCTTTAAGGTCCTCAATTCAGTCTTCAGAGAGGAACTGCTACAGGTAGAGTCATGGTCACCTGCCCAGTGTCTCCTCCCAACCAAGCATCTTGGGAGCCACTCTTACTTTCCTGGGCCAGAAACATCGGACTTTGATCTCCTTCTACTGTTCCTCCCACTATTCCCAGAAAATTACTTCTCCTTCCCTTTGGCTTCTCCAAGCGTTCCTTAGCCTGTTCAGTTCTCCAAGGCCTCTCCTCTCTTGGATTAAAGTCTCGTTCTTCACTCTCCTTACCTATTGGTCGTACTTCATTAGCGTGTGTGTTTGTTGGGAAGATTGGTTGAAAGAGTTTCTCCAATACCAGCCAGGTGAAGATGATTCAGAGTTGAAGTCAATACATCGCTCAAAGTTCACTGAGAAAAAATAGGACTAAACTCAAACAAGGTGATGGGCGAACATTTCTGCAATACATCTTTTTCCTCATACTGTTTACATCTGCCTCTTACCAATATTCCAAGAAATTTAAAGTAGATGGTATGGCATTTATTTGAGAGCATTGTTCACAATTAGAAGCATGTAGAGAATCCGTATTCACCTTGTAAAGGACTCTTGACGTGGGATAAAGGATATAGCCTCATAAAGATGTAAAGAAACCGTTGAAATTCTACAATGATTGCATTTCAGAGAAATAAAAAAATGATCCTGTTAAATGTATTTCACACTCTGTTCATAGCTTGGGTCTCCAAGAAACTTCCCTATTTTACCTGATTTCTTCCTTAGTCTCTTCTATCTCAGGTCAGAATCTGTCAACATCTAAATGTAGTTTGGATGCCTTGTGCTCATGAACTTGGTCCTGTTTTCACAGAGCTTTCTAATTAAATGCTTTGTTCCTGAAGAACAATACTGTGTTTCATCTCCTGTAATGACAAGTCTACTGGGATGTGCTCACAGCTGCATCTACAAACGGAAGGGACTGGGGCCATAGTATTTTACTCCTTAGAATTCATCTGCTGTGGAACCTCTGTAAGTTGACCACCCCAGGAACTGTGATGAACTGGTCAACAGAAGGAACCAGGCCTACTGTACTGACGTGTATATGTGGTGCATGTCCGGTCTGAAAAATTAGGTCATCCTAAGGAGGGGGTCAACGAGGGAGATTTGGAATCCAACTTTGAAATACTGAAGCACAACATAAATGCTGGTGAAAGAAGGTCTAGGTAGGACTTTTTAAAAGTTGTGCCTGCTCAGCATCTGCCTTATTTCTGATAACAGAGCTGCTGCGTGGTTCTGCTGATGACAACTGGAGAATGACTAATCTTATGTCACCTCCTAAGTTTTCTTGGGAGAGTGGGGGTCAAAGAGATTAAGCAGAGTGAACCAGCAACTATTATCCAAAGCTGGACCTAGAAGTCAGGTCCTGTTATAAATTTCCTTTAACCGGGACAACCATGAGACTTAATAGGACAAAGAGAAATCATTGCCCCAGGATGCGATGGTAAGAAGAGTTTATTTTTGCAAGGTTCATGTAGACACAGAAATGTTTGGTGTAAAGATTTACGTGGGCCATTTCTATATTTCTCTAATTTCTCCACCCTCTGTGCTCTTGTCAATAAATCATACCAGCGATCTTTGAGATCCACAGGCAGACAGCTAGCTCTGTTGGAGAGTAAGTGCCATTACTGTTCATTTAGGAGTCTGCTGTTAATCTGTTTGATGATGACACATAAAGATACAGATCAAATTGATTAGATTTTTTAAAAACTATCCCAGATAGGAGAGTAAATTTACATCTCAAAATGCTGCCAGCATAGGTCTTAGGATACCTCTTCTGAGAGAGTCGAACAAGAGAAGAGCAGCCCCTATTCTGAGATATTGAGGAGAGCGTTAGTACTTTCAAGTTTTATACGGTTGATGAACAGAAGCACGTTAGAGTTAAATGGTATTTCTCTTTGGGAAAAACTCTGGAATTAATGAATATTTCTGGGGTTGCTTATCATGGCACTCTATGTGTTTTGCAGGAGTGGATAACTAATAAATAGCTGCAGTAGAATGGGAGAGGAAAACTACCTTCCATCCTTGACTGCCTGAGATTGCTAGAGGGGGTAGAGATTGGTAAACTATTTTTTGATCATTCTATTCAAAGCTGGTTATAATGTACTCAGGTTTTGTGTGAGCAGAGAAAAACATATCAGACAGAGAGCCACAACTGAAATATAGAATCACAGAAACTGCACATGGGCTAGCTCTGGGGTACCCAGTTTTAGATTGCATAGGAAAACTGGTGAACGGAGCAAGCGTGGAGGGCAGCTGCCTGGCTGTAGTTTGGGGTTTCTCTTCAGCTGATGCAGAAGGGGAGATTTAGCAATTATTTGTTGTGGCAGAAAATCACTTCTGAGAGTTTGTCGGGTAGAGTATTGGGATCAAGTAGATATAGCCAGTCTCAAGCAGGAGATTCTGCCCTGTGTTGTATGGAACCTGTGTGTTCGCCTGAGGAACCTATTATAACTCCACCCACCTTCACTCTAAGGGAAACGTTTTTCAAATCATGGAAACAAAAGTAAAAATTAGAACTTAGTCCTAGCAAGTTTGAAGCCAGTCCTACCACATACAACTATAAGAATTCTATTATCTTACAATTTTCCTTGAAAATTGCCATACATAACTTGGTTTCTTCTTATCTCCCAAGACAAACTGAAAGTAACTCTCGCCAAGGCAATGGTGTCATACTCAGGCTGGTGCAAGCCCTGGGACTCCCCAGTGCTTGACATAGAACTCTGGACGTGACCTTCAGTGGTAATGACCCTACGTGGACCAGGGCCTAGATTCTCTCTGTTGCCTTTTACAGCTGTGTGAACTTAAGCATGCTAGCATTTTGGTTTTTTTGTTTTCTTGTTTTTGCTTTAGTGTCTTCATCGGAAAAGAGGGATAATTGTATTAGCTTCATGGAGCTTAATTAGGGATTGCAAGATATTGAATAAGGTTAATTAAACGTTAAGTTCTCAGTAATGGTAACCACAGTTATGATATTGTATGTTCCCTAAATTATTTCTTTCGGCTAGAGTCTCCATTTCTAACTTCCCTCAGGTTTTCATGTTTGGAATGACTTTAGACAACTATTTTGGTTTTTTTAAATTTCCCTGAAGAACTCTGTAAAGAACAACCTAGACTACCTGGATGGGATACAAGTTCTTATCTCATATCTGTTCAGATTATCAAATTCCATGTGAAGGATGGGGCTTGAAGAGCAAAATGCCAGAGCCTTGGGTGGGCTCACCTACCATTAGAAGACTTTAGACACCACTAATCTGTAAAATGAGAGAATTTCAAGGTTGAGAAGTTAAATCCTCAGTTACAAATCAAGAAAATATAATAATAAGAAATCTTTTAATGTATTAAGTTATCTATTGTGGAATCAAGTTTTCTCCTCTGTAAGTAATTTCTGAGTACAGCACACCCTTCCATCTTCAGATAGTACTACTCTTTGGAACACAATAAACATGTAATTTTTTTCTTTGCATCCGTATAGCCAGTCTATTTCCAAGGCCTTCTTGTCAATATTTCCTTCAAATTACATCCCAAATCTACTCACTTCTCCCCAGCATCATAGGCGATGTGCTTGGACTAGCAGAACTGCTTTTCACTAGTTCACCTGAGTCTCACATTTCTACTCTTGCCTGTCCACAATCTAACTCTCCCCAGCACAGAAGTGAGTGGTCTTTCAAATGGAGATTAGATTTTGTCACTCCCGGACATAAAGACTTTGCAATGATTTCTCATTGCTTTCCATGTGATTTTCTGCTCATCTTCATCTCCAATTCCTCTCTACTGGCCCTTCTCTCTGGCCATACTGCACACTTTGTTTTTTCTAACATGCTATGAGCTGGTTGGCTTCAGAACTTTGTCTTGTACTTCCCTCTGTTACAAAGGCGTGCTCATTGTCAGCTACGAGTATCACACCATAGAGACTTGTTTCTGGAGTATCTCATTGAAATAAGCACCCCATGGCTCAGTTTTGGGTTCTTTGTATATGATTTATCACATTTGCAATTATGCGAAAGCATTTTTTAAATGAAAAAAATCATTAACAATTAAAGAACTTAAATGGAGAAGTGCAACCTCTAGGTTCAGCCTATTTTATGTGTAACTTATATGAAATCATCAGACTATAGAGAATTTCCAACCAACACAAACTACTTAATAGTATAAAGTGGGGGAAGAGACAATAATTATTTTATGACTTTAGTACCAATAAATTTGCAAAACAGAATGCATGTACAAGAAAAATAAGTCTATGTCATATGTGAACATAAAAGCAAAAATCTCTAGAACACACTAGAAAAAAGAATTCAGTAGTGTGTGTATTAAACATATACATACTTCTTTTTATCTTTTTATATCATCTACCTTTTTATCTGTCCAATTTTAGGAGTCTGAGTAATATTGGAATATAAGAATATTTTTATATAATGAAAATCACAAGCATAAAGAATAAATTTGAGTATAATAAAATACAAAATATCTCCTTATTTCTTTTCAACAAAAATGCTTTTAACAAAGTAAATAAGAGCAATCCACTGTTCAGGAAAGCACATATAATCATTAGTAGTAGGAATTTATAAAGCGCAATAAGTAAAAAACAAACTACCAAATAAATACTTGAAAAGAAAAGGAAATAAATAAATACTTGAGAAAGAAACATAAACATATAGTTCCCATAACCTAACATGTAAATTACCTGTAACTATCTGAATAGTCAGTCATTCGTATTACCCTTGATATTCTCAATGTCATCAAAATGTCTTCTTTTCAGTATTTCCTTTATCTTTGGGTAAAGAAAAAAGTCACTGGACGCCAGATCAGGTGAATGTGCAGGGTGCACTAATACAGTTATTTGTTTACTGGCTAAAAACACCTTCATTAACAGTGCTATGTGAGTTGATATAGTGTCGTAATGCAAGAGCCATGAGCTGTTGGCAAAAAATTCAGATAGTTTTTGTCCAACTGCTTCATGAAGGCTTTTCAGCACTTCCAAGTAGTAAACTTGGTTAACTGTTTTTCCAGTCCATACAAATTCATAATGAACAATCCCACTAACATCAAAAAAGTTCAGGGACATTGTTTTGACTCTTGATTTGGACTGATGGGACTTGTTTGGTAGTGGAAGATTGACTGACTTTTATTGTACCCTTTGATGCTTTCTTTTCGGGTGGTATTTGTACACCCATGTTTTGTCCCCTGTGATAACATGGCCCCAAACATCGTTTTGCCTCTCCAAAAAGTTTTGGCAAATTTGGACACTTCTTTGCTTCTGTTCATTGGCGAGCTCCTTGCGTGATGGAAGCTCTGATGACCATTCCAGGAAAAGAAATCACAAAATTGCTCTGAAGGGAAGACTAGGCACAGGCATCAATGGATAGCTTCCCAAGAGGAGTACTTTGAAGGTGACTATAGTAATATTCAGCAATGAAGTATGTAGCACTTTTTCTAGGATGTGTTCATGAACTTACTTGTCAGACCTTTGTGTGTGTGTATGGTGTGTGTATGTGTGTGTTTGTGTGTTTGTGTAGAAAGAGAGTGTAACAGTAAGCATTCTATGATTTGAGTATTTGTCTCCCCAAACTGAGTTGAAATTTAATTTCCAATATGGCAGAATTAAGAGGTAGCACCTTTAAGAGGCGACTAGTTCATGAGGGAAGAGCCCAAATGAATGGATTGATCCACTTGTGGATTAATGGCTTAGTGGGTTAACGAATTCATGAATTATCATGGCAATGAGACTGGTGGCTTTATTAACAGAGGATGAAAGACCTGAGCTAGCACACTCAGCCTCCTACCCACTTTGGGACTCTGCAGAGACCCCACCAGCAAGAAGGTCCTCACCAGATGCAACCTGTGAACCTTAGTCTATACAACTATGAGAAAGGAATCTTACTTTATAAATTACCCAGTTTCAGATATTCTGTTATACGCAACAAAGAATAGACTAAGACATGTATGAAAGACATGCTTTTTCTGTTGAATGAGCATTGCGTCATGATCTCCAAATTATAAAACTTTTATGTAACTTTCAACCATTGCAAACTGAGAATCTGAAATTCACTTGTAGATCTTCTCCAGCTTAGATACCCTAGGAATAGAGTACTTATTGATTGGGTACACACGCCATCTCTGTCCCAGTGTGCTCCATGAAGATCTTCAGCCAGGTATGGCCAGCTGATGACTTCAAGTGCCAATGTTCACTGTGCTCCTTGGAAAGTAGTTGAGGCAAAGGCTCACCCCACTTCTCTGTTGTATATGATCACTGAAACTTGTGAGATTTACTATTCATATTCAACACCCACCAAATGGAAGTACCTTCTCAAATTCTCACTTCTACCCTTTGTTGTCTCCTCACAGGAGGACAGAAGAAGTCTTCTCTCAGATTGAAGCACAGAGGAGAAAACTCTATGCCATAACCCCTACTCATATTTTTCCTTATTCATCTGTGGTCCTGCCAACATTTATATACACAAAGTCTCTCCCTCCACCTTAAATAAACATCAGGAAGTCCCTTAAATTCCTGGAGGAGGAAGATACTCTTTACTGAAATAGCCAAGTTATAGTTTCAGCCTAATCAAGGCACCCAACACATGTATAGAATTCATTTTTCCCAAAATGAGATCAGAACTGGTGGAGCCAGAAAAATGTTAGGATTTCCTGATTCATGCCCTGGTTCTCCATTTATTGGCATTGCAGTCTCATCAACACGACAGAAATTTTACCATAAAACCCAGAACAAATGTAGGAGAAAACAAACAATAGAGCACAGAACGCATTTCAAAAGAGGGGGCATAGTCAAGAGAGAAGATCGCACAATCATCCTGTCCCATTGCATCACATCTCATCACACAGAGCCTTGATCAGGCTCAATCCATCATTACTGCAGAACCTCCATGGTTTTCCACGTCCCTTCATTGACCACCTTCTTATGTTGACCTAATTTTCACATATCAGACGTGCACCACAGGTATGCATCAGTACAGTAGGCCTACTTCCTTATGTTGACCAGTTTGTCACAGTCCCTTGGCTGGTCAAGTTACAGAGGATCTACTGTATTTTCTTCTCTGGTTTCTCAAGCAAGACCCACCAGAACCTGACACGCCCCCCTCAGCTTTCATAACCTGCAGAAACTGAAATGGCTCCTTCCTGTAAGGCGGTGGTTCTCAACCTTCCTAATGCTGTGATGTATTTTCATTGTTCCAAAGGGGTCATGACCCACAGGTTGAGAACTGCTGCTTTAAGGGATGAGTGAGCAAGAGAGAAAACTGCAGAAGCGTGACAATGTAGAATCATGTGCTAATTTTTCTTAAAATCATATTGAGATCTGATTGCAGAGAATCTAGTAAGGATAGTAAGGATAACTCACACGTGTAATTTCACTGCCCCCAAAATATCTGCAATAAACACACTACCATATTTTATTTATGAGAGTATTGGAAGAAGTGCAAATATACATTGCTACAGGGACATGTAATATCTTAGGAGCTGAGTGTCACTCATTTTTCATTCTGTTCCACCATTGTACAGCTTTATGATCTGTCTCTAATACAAATTTTCTTTTCCCCAGGAAAATACGTTAGTCCCTTAAACTTTCCAAAACTCGTTTGATGTCCAGACATTCTTTTTCAATCATCAAATAACGAGTCTCTGGGGGAAAGACTTTTCCTACTGATGTACCCAATAGGTTGTTCCTGACTGTCTGGTTTCTGCACCAGCAGTGCTCTTGATCTCACCTGCACTTTAAAAGACTTCTCAAAGTCACGTCTAATTAACACTGGTTCTGTATATAAAAAGGCTTTGTTATGACTTCCCATAGTCAATGCAGGTAACCTTTTTAGGTCTTTCCAATCTATGAAATACATTGTAAAAAGCGAAGAAGTCTGATATGTAAAATAACACATATTACTTAACTCCCTTAAGCATCCCTTTACCTTGTTTCTTTTGGTATTTTTCACCATTCACTGCAGTACATGCTCTTGCAAACTAGGTTTCTTCCATTCGAAAATCAAATACTTTGACAATGTGAATGTTCATCGTAAACAATCATATTTCTAAGTCCAATAAAATGCAATTTTAAGGAACCGATCGTATCAGTTGTTTAATATATTTCTCTGTATTTCTGTTGAAAAGTTGCATTGCTGTTCCTAAAAATGTGATCACAGTTTTGAAGAAAACTTTATAGGTGCTTGAATTTGAATAAGACTGAGCAAAAGTAAAACTTTTGCTTTTGAGAAATAAGATGAGGGAAAAAAACGATTTGCAAGCTTCTTATGAGGAACTCCTTATCCAGTGGATCACATGAATAAACCTGGATTCTTTAAGTATCTTACTAACTATTCCTCGTTAAGCAGATTTTCAAATCTGTCACTCACATGGCTGCCCTAGTTATCTCCCTAAAACCTAGGTCAATTGACATTTCTGCCGTCCATCATGGTCTTCCAGCTGGTGGCCTGCAGAATAATGTTGAAGTGCATTCAAATGATATTCGAGACCTTAGTGATTCAGTCCCAAACTGTTCTGGTCTCCCTTTCGGGCCACCGCATTTGATCGATATCGTCACTTATATTCTCTCTCCTCGCTGGCTGGAGAGCACAGTCAAACCCCTGCACACTTCCCCATGAGGTTTCAAAATTCCCCCATGGAAGCATCACTGATTTATAGAGGCTTTTGACTGCTGGGGTTAGAATCCGTTCCCTTTATTCTGTCTCCAATGTAACATGTTTGACCTGTTTTCAATACTGATTTTATTCACCTTCTACTTTAGTCCTGATTTTTGGTTTCTTCACAGCAAAATAAATGCTCTGAAAAAACTTAGTTTCTTATTCAATCTTGTATTCTCCCAATAACCAGGTCAGTGTCATTAAGATAATAGGTCCTCAAAGCATGTTAGTTGAGTGATTCGGAAGTAAGAGGCCTTAATGTTCTTTAGCTCAACTGGAGTCAACTTCATTCTGGAAAGTGATATTTTCTATTTTTATGTTTATGTTCATTCTTCATAGTTGAAGTAACTGAAACAATGAATTATCCAGTTATTGAACAATGTGGGATTCTACAAAACTGGGGTGACATTCAGTAAATGGAGCACAGAGCTGGGTCTAACATAAGAAAACGAGTGTTTAAACGAATTAAACGTATAGTTCAATTGTGTTCTATAAATGAGCAGATATGAGAAGTTGAGAATACCTTTCAATTTTGAAGGAACTGAAGAGCTAGTTGGTTATCATTAGGCTATCTTCTAAAAGATTAATTCTCATAGTTTACCATTTCTTTTATAAAACCAAATTCCACCATTACCAGTAAGGGTTATGAATGATTTTTTACAATGCCAGAACCTCCCCAGTACCAGGAGAAACCAGTATCCCATCTTAGCCTATTAAACAGTTAGCAGTTTCATAGGCTAAGAAAACTGAGAAGTCTTCACGGTAAGGGTCTCCACCCATGTGATTGGCAGAGGAAGACTCTGTCACCTGTCATTAAAACCCGGGATTACTGAGCCCCCCAGAGCTTGTGAACCTCTCCATAACTTGGAGTGGACATTATGACCACTGATTCAACACAGTGACTTCAGCACAGTGTGTCAGCCCCTTCTCAAAGAAAATCATGTATTCATAATTTGGACATCATTATTATCAGATAGATTTATTTTGTTTGTCTGGAATTATGTATTGGTGATGGAGGCATAACATTCATGAATGTATTAAAAATTGTTGAATTGTACATCTTAAAATAGTGAATTTCATACTATATAATTTCTTCCTAAATTAAAAAATATTTGTTCAGGGTGGCTTAATTAATAATATGGTGCAAATGAAGTATTATTTAATAGTAACTAAACAGAAAATAAAACATATGCACTATATTGCTCCATAATTCCAGAACACCAGGACGGTGCCTGTGGCTCAAAGGAGTAGGGCACCAGCCCCATATGCTGAAGATGGCAGGTTCAAACCCAGCCCTGGCCAAAAACTGTAAAAAAAAAAAACCCCAAAAACCCTATCACCCAACATAATTCCAGAACATTTGATTCATGCCAAAGACAAACCCTATACTTATTAATTATCATTTCTCAGTTCCCTCTGCCCTGATCACCTGGCAATCACTAGTCTATTATCTGTCTCTATGAATTTGCCTATTCTCAACATTTTATATAAATTCATGTGGATGGAATCATATGGTATGTGGCCTGCTGTGTTTTACTTCTTTCACTTGACATACTATTTTTTTGTACTTGACATACCATTTTTAAGATTCATTCATGTTGTACCATATATCAGTACTTAATTTCTTTTTATAGTGTATAATATTCTGTTATATAGACTAACAGTTTTGTTTATCCATTTATTTGTTGATGGACATTTGGGTTATTCTAACTTTTTGTCTATAATTATTATAACAATTCTTTAAGTACAAGGTTTTGCGTGAATACCATTTTTAATTATTTTTGTAATATAGTTTGAAGTGGAATTTCTGGGTCAAGTAATAATTCCATGGTTAACTTTTTCAGGAATTGTTAAAATATTTTCTATATCAATTGCATTATTTTATATCTCTATTGATAGGAATATAAAATAAAAAAAGGTTCTAATTTCCTCACATTTTTGCCATCACTTGTTATTTTTTTTTTCTTTTCAATTATACACATCCTAGTGGATAAGTTAAAGTCCCATTGTGATTTTGATTTAAATGTTTCTAATAACTAATAAAGTTAAACATTTTTTCATGTTATTAGCTATGTGCATATCTTCTTTGGATAAATGTCTTTCAAGTCCTCTGTTCATTTTTAATATTATTGTTTATCTTTTTGAGTTGTGTTCTTTATATATTCAGTATAGTAAACCACTAGAAGTTATGTGATTTGCCAACATTTTTTTCATTGTGTTGTTGTCCTTTGACTTGGATACTTGATAGTGTTTTTTGATATGCTAAAGTATTTAAATTTGCTTAAGGCCAGCACTTCTTTATTCTTTGGTTTCTTGTGGTCATAACAACAATAGCAACAATAAAAATTGCCAACTCCACTGCTATGAAGAATATACCTATATATTTTCTTAAGAGTTTTATAGCTTTAGATCTTACATTAGGCACTTTCATCAAATTTGAGTTAATTTTTATATATGGTGTAGGGCAACGGACAAATTTCATTCTTTTGCATGTGGCTACCCTGTTGTCTTAAACACATTTATTGAAAAGTCTGTTCTTTCCCATTGCATGTGATTGGCATCCCTGTTGAAAATAAATCGACTATAGATTGAAATGTTTATTTTTGGATTCTCAATTCTATTCCATTGATCAATATGTCCGTCCTTAGGCCAGTACCACATAGTTTTGATTATTGTGGCTTTGTAGTAATTTTTGAAACTGAAAAGTACACATCTTTCAAATTTGTTTTTTGTTTTACAAGATTAGTTTAGCTATTTTAGGGTTCCTGACATTCTATATGAAGTTTAGAATAACTTATCTGTTTATGCAAAAAAAGGGAAAAACGTTTTTTGTTTCTTTTTTTTTTATTGAGATTGGATTGAATCTGTAGATTACATTGGAAAATATTGCTACCTTAGTAATATGTCTTCCAATGTATGAACATGGGATATTTTTTTCCTTATTTGATTTCTATCAAAATATCTTGTGGTTTTCAGCAGAGATGTCTTCACAGTTTTAGATAAATTTATCCCTGGATATTTACTTTTGTAAATGGTATTGGCTCCTTATATTCTTTTTCATAATGTTCGTTGCTGGCAGGTAGAAACACAACTGATTTTTGTGTTTTGATCTTTTTGTACCCTAAAACTTTGTTAAATACATTTATTACCTCTACTAAATTTCTTATGTATTCTCTGGGATTTTATTTATATAAACATGTCATCTACAAATAAAATTTTACTTCTGTTTCAATTTATGCATCTTTTGTTTCTTTTTCTCGTCTAATTTTCAGGATACAACTTCTAGTGCAATGTTGAATAGGAATGGCAAAAGCAGACATTTATGTCTTATTTCTGTTGTTAGGTGGAAATGTTTCATTCTTTCACCACTAATTATGGTATCAGTTGTCAGCTTTTTATAGATGCCCTTATCAGTTTGGTGAAGTTCTCTTTTGTTTCTAATTTTTGAATTGTTCTTTTTTTTATCATCAAACTCTTTGGAAAATTATTTTTCTGCTTCATTTAAATTGATCATATGGGATATTTTTTCCTTCTATTAATGTTTAATGGTATATAACATTGAGTTTTGCATATTAAACCATTTTGAATTCCTGGTCTAAATTGCACTTGGTCACATTGTGGGATCCTTTCTTCTGTTGGATTAATTTTGCTATATTTTGTTGAAGATTTTGTATCTCTATTCATAAGAGATATTGCCATGTAGCTTCTTTGCTCATGATATCTTTATCTGTGTCTGTCAGTGTATAACTGGTCTCAGTGAGTGAGTTTTAAAGTAGTCTTTTTTCCGCTGTTTTGTAGAAGGATGGAGAACAAACACTAGGCAGAAGTGGGCATCTGCAGGAATCGTTCCTGTTTAGAAACACTCCATTTACACTGCCTTTCTCTTCAACTTAAAAGTAAACGTGTATAACTTTAATGTGGTAAGGGAGTACCTACTATAAATATCCTAGTGAAGAAAAAATTGAAAAAATTATCTGTTTTCCATTATTTTAGGTGACTTATAAATTTCCCTCTTTAAGTGAGAAAATTATTGATTCAAGAAATTGCAATGTAGTCTAATAATTTTTCCCTAGGGCCATATGTGCTATTTCACCATTAAGCCAATATCAAATGTAGAAAAACCACCAAACTTTTGTAATTTAGGCTTTTATTTTTCTTTAAGATATATTTAAGAGATAAATTACTCATTGAAAATGGATATTTGGGCAGCAAAATGCTAATTAGGAAACTTTTTGCAAATTTTTCCTCAATTAGTTGATTAGCACTAATAGAAGTATGTTCAAATTATGTAAATTTAATGGTTTAATTTCACTTATGTGATTAGAGTAATAAATGCATCAAGTCAAAGAACAAAAAGAATTTTGCATTCAATAGTGGATATTATATCCTTCGTGGAGGGTCACTGAGTATTTTAACCTTTTTGTTTCTTTGATTATTTATCCCTTGGATGCCAGTGGAAGGATGAGATTCTCTCACCCTGGCATGAAAGTATTTTAAGAAAAATCTATTGCCAAGTGGCACTTGTGGCTCAAAAGAGTAGGGTGCTGGCCCCATATGCCAGAGGTGGTGGGTTCAAACCCAGCCCCAGCCAAAAACTGCAAAAAAAAAAAAAAAGAAAAGAAAAGAAAAGAAAAGAAAAGAAAAATAAAATCTTTTGCCTAAGCTATTTACCATAAATACAGATCATTCTTCTTATCCATCTACTCTGAACTTTCCTAAGCCCTCTTGACTCACTGAATTTAACTGTCTTTATATTCCAGAATCCTCCTAGAAAAAAAAAATCATAAAGTCCCCAAACCATAAGAACAATACTTTTTGCAGGCTCACACCTATAATCCTAGCACTCTGGGAGGCTGAGGTGGGTAGATTGTCTGAGCTCCCAGGTTTGAGACCAGTCTGAGCCAAAGTGAGACACTGTCTCTAAAAATAGCCAGGCATTGTGGCAGGAACGTATAGTCCCAGGTACTTGGGAAACTAAATCAAGAGAATCACTGGAGTCCGAGAGTTTAAAGTTGCTATGAGCTATGATGCCACAGCACTCTACTGGTGCAAAAAAGTGAGATTCTGTCTAATAAAAAAAAAAAAAGAACAATACTTTCACATGAAAAAAAAATCACTTTACTAATTCATGTAGACCCAAATCTGAGATGTGTGTATAGAATAGGATCTGAATGTGGTTGTAAAATGAAGAACAATAGTTATTTTATGATTTGGCTGATTTAATTGATCTGGTTTCAGCATGCTGGCTGGATTCTTTTGAAGTGATTTTAATTGTTTTCTTGGATGGGTGCCTAAAATATGAAACACGGAATTCAAGGTGGCTTGCACTTAAAAGGAAAAAAACAGTTGAATGCCAGAAAATTCTTGGTATAATACATAGAGAAAGCCGCAAAGACGTGGGGGTTAGGAGGTGGGAGTTCATTCACCATGTGTTACGTCAGATCGTTTCCTAACTATACCCGCTGAGAAACACCAGAAGACACTCTTTACCAAGACTTTGAGAAAAACGCCGCGTAATGAGAGCATCAACATCTGCGAAACATGCGTCATGGTAATTTGTTTAGGCTTCAAGATGCTAATGCAAGATTGTACTTGAAATAGTTCACTGGTTTCTATGGATTGGAGGATTGCAGAAGAGCAAAAGCAAAGTAACATTTGTCCCCCTTGGCATCCTTGGGGGATTGGGTCAATGGCCCCCTGCAGATTCCAAAATACAAGGAGGCTTAAGTTCCTTACATAATATGGCAGAGTATTTGCATATACCCTACACATATCTTTTTGTATACATTCAATCATCTCTACAGTACTTAAAATACCTAATACAATGTAAATACTATATAACTAGTTTTATGCTATATTTTTTATGTGTATTATTTGAAATTATTGCATTTTTTTCTGAGTATTTTCTGCTCACAGTTGGTTGATTCTGAGGATGAGGAACTCACAATGATAGAGGGCTGACTTTGGTTCTATTTAGGATCTAGCCTCAAAAGGCCAGCACAATAATTAGACCTTCACTGTTCTTTGACCTTGGTTAATGATCATGAGATCTCCAGGGACAAAGCAATTTCAGAGTTGCTACAGGTTTCCTAAGTGATATGAATCATTGATTGTATATGTTGAGCTGGGAAGAGCATTATGTCTGGTGAACTTAGGCCAGACCTTCATAATATATATTTATTATCCTAAGCCTAATCTCAGTACCTGAGTGAGTTCTTAGACTCAGTGTTCCTAGAATGAAATAGAGGGAGATAGTATTCTGATTGGACCCTGTAACAATATCAAATTATATGTCATGATACTCTCTCCAAATCTACTTCTAAAGGATATGGCATAATTTATCACTAGGAACAGGAAAGCATTCATATCTTTTGTAGATTAGTGGATACTAACACCATAGTATGCTATTCCTCCCAAACCCAGAATACCACAACAGCCCATTGTTCAGAGTGGTGGCTCATGGGGTCAGATAATAAATGAAAAGTTGGTTCAATAGATGCCAAAATCATTCTGTTTGCATTTCCTAATTATATAGCATATATTTATTTGAAGTTTAAAATTTTATACTTGAAATGCACATATACCCTGGTATACTACAGAAATCCCTAGTTTTTGTGACCCACAGAGTAAAAGTTATTATGGTCCCATTACGTCCCTTGGAACTTCTCATTCTGAATGAATGAGTAAATTAAAAGCAACCTTCCATTTCTAGTGAAATCTTTTCCACCAGAGAGAGTTTAGTGCTACCATCAAAGACTTTAGAAAAGCAGGTGTGGCAATTCCTATTATATAAATCCACTTATCTCTCTAGTCATGGAGGTGCAGAAAAAGAAGGACCTTGCAAAATGAGAGTGAGTTATCATGCAAAGAAATAGATTCGACTTTAACTGTAATGTTTGTTCCAGATGTGGTTTCTCTGCTGGAAAAATTCAGCACACTCACTGGCACCTGGAATGCATCTGTGGATTTGGGAATGCTTTTCCTCTCTCTCTCAATAAATAAAAATATTAGCAGAAGTTTGAACACAGAGGGGTAGCAGCTTACTTTCCCCATCTCATCTCATGGTTTCAACAGTGTCCAGATTAGTTTCTAGGGCCCTTGACTGTCTCATAATTCCAAAAGACACCTTGATAATCTGCTACATGGATAATACCATATCGATAGCACCTATAGAGAAAGAATAAACAGACATCATAAATGTCTTGGCAGGATACATGCAGGGTATGGATTTCAAGGTGAATCCCACAAAAATATACTTTGGTGAATTTTCTAGTGATCTGTTGACCTGAACATTTCTAAGTTATTTCCTTAAAGTTGACAAAACATTTTTCACCTAACATCAAGGAGCGAAATACTTGGTAGGACTTTTTGTATTTTGGAGGCAAAATGTATCTCTAGTGAGTGTTCTACTTGCTCCTACTTTCCTAAGTTTCCAAGCACAAATGGAATCCTTAACAAAAGAGTCTTCCCTAGTGATCCAGAATTCAGGACCAATAATTGTGGCCCTTGCCCTTTTTAAGCCAGCAGGTTCAATTTGCGCTGAACACATTTGTAGTCATTGAGGATGAATTTCTATTAACAGTCTTTGGAGCAAAGCCACATTTTTTCAAACAACAACAACTAACCCCCACCCCCACCCCAAATCCAAAACAAAAACCAGGCCACTTCTAAGAAATATTTCTTGCTTTGCTATTCATTTTTCATGGTGATTAAGTTCCTGATCATGAGAACATGTGATCACGCCAGTTGACTCAAACTTCCTGCTATGAAGGCATTTGACATGATTTACCCATTTGTTAAAGTGAGCATGAGGATTATCCTCTGTCATAAAACAGAAGTGGTTCAAACAGGACTGGGATCAGCTGTATCCTATGGACACAACACAACGAAGTAGCAGCCTAAAGTTTTAAACTCTTACTTGCCTTGTGAAAAACTGTATGTATACATTAACTGTGAGCAAGTTTTTCTATATGACCCTGCATGAAATCCTGGCACCAACAGAGTTGGTCCTCGGAGAGGTTGGAGAAGGATTTAAGTTCTGTATCTTGTTTGTTCCTTTGTGACAAAGTGAATCAAAGGAAGAGGTGGCTTAAACGCAGGATCTGTGGTGTGTACACAAGTTCATGGTCAGTGGCTAATGGGTTGCCCAGGTGATCAGCAGATGAGAGAAACAAGTATAGAAAATTGAAACAAAGGGGCTTAGGGAGGAGGCATTTGCCTCTCAGAAAAATTACTGTATGAGGTAACTTTGGAATGCCTACTTGCTATCACACGCACATCAGAGGAGGTTCTTAATAATCAGCTGTGGTTTTCTGGAAGTATTTTTCCCTTATGTTAGTTACAGAAATGTTTCGGGTTACCATGAAACAAGGTTAGATGTTCAAGATGGGCTGAACATGAGGGCTTTTTCTTCACTAGGACTTTTCACGATATTCCCACTGTAACGGAGGTCCAATTTACCATCCAGGGTTTGGCACTAATATCCGGATGTACTGGCTGTGCCAAAAAAAATGGATACACATTTTAAGTGATCTTGTTTACACTTCCCACAAAGTGTACAAACTGCAGGTAAAATGGATGTGAGTAACATGTGTAGGTCCATTTGACCAGTAATGGTATCTTCAACGCAACTTCAAACAATAATACATAGATAACATCACTTAAAATGTGTATATACTTTTTTGGCACCCTCTATAGTATATTACACCTGGAATGACCAACCAGGTGTCTGGTAGGAGGATAATAACATTGAAATCCTTCCAAGATAAAAGTTGCAACAATTTCCACAGTGGAATAGGTACTTAATATGGATTGGCGGTCTGTGCCCATCTAGCGTCTGTGAGTAGTACCACTAGGGCACTTCTTTACTGCTCTGACATTGCTACTCATTTCTACACAGCACTGCTTCTAATGAACAGCTGAGAGAAAAACAGACAGGTAAAAGATTGCTACATTTTGATTAATTAGCCTTAACATATTTGCCTGAACTCAGAAATATCTGTCATTATACAATGTTGGGAATGGCCTCTTCACATCTTGGTTATGGTTACGGTACTTTAGCTTTTTTTGCATCTTGCTCCTATAAGTTGGGCTTGCCTGGTTTAGAGGTTCTCAGGGAAGAATGTTTCCTCTAGGACACACAACATTATTTCCATTGAGTTATAAATTCATATTGCCACCTGACCATTTTCAGCTTCTTATGACTCCAGGAAAAGAGGAAATCATAGGGATTTGGGTGTTGGCTGGTGACGCTGATCATAACTGTGAAGGAGAAATCGGATTGTTACTTTATGATTGAGCAGGGGAATTACAGGTGGAACCCAGAGAGTCTTTCAGAACAACTTCTTATCCTACCATTTATGGTAGTAAAAGTCAATGGCAGAAATAAATCATAAATGGAAAGAGCCAAAGACTTGGAATCAACCACAGTAAAGGTTAGGATAACTCACTGGGGTAAATGACAACACTTACTTGGTCAGCTAAGGTGTTTATTGAAAACAGAGTATGCAGAATGGGCCGTAAAAGAGAGAAGTCATGAATATTAGCTACACTTTCTCATGCTGCTGTAGGAAGCAGGGTAGCAACCTCTACACTTTCTATTTTTCTGGTGAAATGAATACATCTTTTAATACCTTGATTTACAATTTATTTTCTTTTTCCTTCAGCACTGTATTTACAGTGTGCTACTTGATACTTGCTCATGAAAGCAGAATTTCAATATGGGATGCTGATTGCATGGGAAGAATGGACACAACCCAGTTATTCTGGGCTTTGAGCTGGGTAAAGTCACTGATGAGATGTTAAGACTTGTCTTCCTTTGAGGGCAAAGAATATGTTTGTTGTTATATGGTTGTACAATGTTCTGTCTATCCATTTCTTTTTTCCTTTTGGGAAGTATAAATATAGAAAGAGGTACTTACAAATATAATGCAAAGATGTGGTAGATTCAATTCTAGACTACCAAAATAAAGCAAATACTGTTATAAATAAGTTACTCAAGGTTTTTGGTTTTTCAATCCATACAAAATTTATGTTTATACTGTGCTATAGTCTATTAACTGTGCAAAAGCATTATTTCTAAAAAATGTATACATTCTAATTAAAAATACTATATTGCTAAAGATGCTAATGATCCTCTGAGCCTTCAGTGAGTCCTAATTTTTGCTGGTGGAAGGTCCTGTCTTAATGTTGATGGTTGTTGACTGGTCAGAGTGGGTGGTTGCTGAGGGTGGTTCCCTTGTAGCTACTTCAATCTATGGCAATTTCTTAAAATAAGGTAATGATGAAGTTTGTTGATTTTAATTGAC
The DNA here is from genome assembly GCA_963574655.1 of Perodicticus potto. Taxonomy (NCBI): domain Eukaryota; kingdom Metazoa; phylum Chordata; class Mammalia; order Primates; family Lorisidae; genus Perodicticus; species Perodicticus potto. The sequence goes on along the minus strand of CAUYRH010175118.1, from coordinate 5,901 downwards.
TTTCTCTTTCACCAAAGATGTATTTGTAGTATGTAATGCTGTTTAATGGGAATTTACCAACAGTAGAATGTCCTTCAAAACTGGAGTCATTACTCTCAAAACCTGCTGCTGCTTTATCAACTAAGTTTATGTGATAGTCTAAGTCTTTTATTGTCATCTCAACATTTAATGCCTGTAATCCTTGCACTCTGAGAGGCTGGGGTAGCAGGTGGATCGCCTGAGCTCAGGAGTTCAAAAACAGCCTGAGCAGAGAACAAGACTCTATCTCTACTCAAGATAGAAAAATCAGCCAGGCATTGTGGTGGGCACACTTAGTCCTGCTACTGGGGAGGCTAAGGCAAGAGGATCCCTTGGGCCCTAGAGTTTGAGGTTGCTGTAAGCCAAGAAGCCATGGAACTCTACTTGGGGTACAGAAGAAAGAATCTGTCTCAAAATTTAAAACAAAAAAACACACTTTCTTTGGCCATCAATAAGAAGCAACTCCTCATATGTTAAAGTTTTATCATGAGATTGCAGCAATTCAGTCTCAACTTCAGGCCCCACTTCTAATTCTAGTTCTCTTGTTATTTCCACCATCTCCTGGTAACTTTATTACTCAACTCCTCAAAGTCATCCATAAGAGCTCAAACAAATTTTTTCCAAACTTCTGTAAATAGGGATATTTTGGCCTTCTCCCATGAATCAGAAATACTCTTAATGACATTTAGCATGGCAAATTCTTTCTAGAAGATTTTCAATTTACTTAATCCAGATCCATCAAAGGAATCACCTTCTATGGGAGTTATGGCATTATGAAAAGTGCTTGTTAAATATTAAGACTTAAAAGTTGAAATTACTCCTAGCAGGGAGGGGAAGGAGGTTGGGTGCTCTCCTGAATGGGCATGGGGTGGGGGTGTTTGGCACACATTTTGTGTGTAGGACATAACCACAAAAAGGACTCTAACGAAATCAAATATTTTCACCTGGTTGTTTGTACTCTCACATTAACCTGAAATAAATTTTCTTAAAAAAAAAAAAAGAAAAAAAGAAATTCCTCCTTGATCCATGGGTGGCAGAATGGATGTTGTGTTAGCAGGCAGGAAAACAACATTAATCTCTTTGCAGAAGTCCATAAGACTCTTGGCTGACTAGGTGCTTTGTCAATAAGCAGTAATTTTTTTTTTATCCTGAACAGCAGGCCTCAAGTATAGGCTTAAAATATTTAGTAAGCCAGGCTGCAAACAGATGTGTTGTCCTCCAGGCTTCCTAGTTCCATTCATAGAATACCAGTGGGGCAGATTTGGCTTCATTCTTGAGGCCATTAGGATTTTCAGATGGTGAATGAGCTTCACCTAGAGAAAGTCAGACTGTCCTATGAAGCTCTGAAGCTTGAAATTGATTTCTCTCAAACCTTGAAAGTCCTAGATGGGATCTTCTAATAGAAAACTGTTTTGTCAGGAGTGAAAGCCTGTCATTCAGTGTGGCCTCCTTCACAGTGGTCTTCGCTAGAGCTTCCTGCTAACTCGCAGTGGCTTCTCTGGCTGCGCCTGCTACTTTGCCTTGCGCTTGTGTGTTACGGAGACGGCTTCTTTCCCTAAACTTCATGAACTGATCTGCCCTAGCTTCCATCTGTGCTTCTGCAGCTTCCTTACCTGTCTAAGCCTATTTAGAATTGAAGAGACTTTAGGTCTTGCTTTGGGTTAGGCTTTGGTTTAAAGGAATGTGGTACCTAATTTAATCTCCTATCCAGATTATTAAACTTTGTGCCTAACAGCAATAAGACAGTTTATTGTTTTATCATTTACTTCTTCACTGAAGTAGCACTTTTAATTCACCCTCGCAAGCTTTTCCTTTATTCACAACATGGCTTGATGTTTGGTACAGTGGCCTACGTTTTGGCCTATCTCAGCTTTCAACATGCCTTCTGCACTACACTTAATCATTTCTAGATTTCAATTTAAAGTAAGAAACATGTGACTCTTCTTTTCATTTGAACACTCAGAGGCCATTATAGTTTTGTTAATTGGCCTTATTCCATTATTGTTGTCTCTCAGGAAAAGAGAGAGACAGGAGGATGGTTGGTTGGTGGAACAGTCAGTAAACATATAACATTTATCTGATTAGCTTTACCATTTTCTATGGGCATGGTTTGTGGTGCCCTAAAACAATTACAGCATAACATCCAAGATCACCGACCATCATTCACCATAACAGATATAATAATAATAAAGTTTGAACTATTGAGAGAATGTGCCACAGAGATGGAAAGTGAGCAACTGCTATTGGAAAGATGGCACTGACAGTCTTTCTCAACACAGGGCTGCCACAAAGCTTCAATTCATAAGAACACAGGATCTGTAAAGCCAAATAAAGCAAAGCACAAGAAAACAAAGTATGCCTGTACACAGATGGCAAACAGTCGTGGCCCTTTACTATTCTCCTGGCTACTTAGCATCTGTATGTTTTTCATGGTTTAGTCCAGTTCATCACAGTGTCCAATTTGAGGGGCCCCCATTTCATAAATAGAAAGAATCTTATCTTCTCTCTTCTTGGTCCATGACAGCTGAACTTGGCTTTATGTTGAAGGAGTGATGGAAATACATGGGAGTCTTTTAGAAATAATTTAGTTTGGTGTAAGACGAGCTGATACCAGTGGTGGAGGTGTTGCAGTTTTAGAAGCTGGTTGGAGATTCTGGGGGGTGGTGTAGCCGAAGAACCTAAGTCCTTCTGTCCTGAGTTCTTGTCTGTGTTTCTTACCAGCAGCCCTGACACTGAACACTGCTTCTGGCTGTTTCCTTAGGCCTGTCCTTGTGCCTTTCTAAGAAGGTTTTGAGCACAAGTAGGGTGGGGAACCTGTGGCCTTTGGACCACGTGTGGCCTTCTGGATCCTTGAGTGCAGCCTTTTGACTGAATCCAAATTTCACAGAACAAATCCTTTTAATAAAGAGATTTGTTCTGTGAAATTTTGGTTTGGTCAAAAGGACACCCTTGGGGATCTGAGGGGCCATAAGTGGCCCCAAGGCCACAGCTTCCTCACCCTACCTCCGACTCTAACAAATAAAACATGTTTTGTTGATACTTGCATGGAGTTATAAAAATTATGTTCTCATTTTAAATCTTGTCAAAATTTTATGAATTTACAAATATAGTAGAACCTCAGTAAGTTGACTACCCAAGGGTCTTATACCAAACTGTTCAACATATGAAGGTGGTCAACATAAGGAACTAGGCCATGGTGATTCAATGCCCTACTTATTAGGTACTAATAAGTATATGTAGTTTATGTCTAGTCGGTGAAAATTAGGTCCACTAAAGGAGGTGGTGAATATAAGGAGACAGTCAACTATAGTTCTACTGTATATGACAAAATATAAAGTTAATGCCAAGTCATCATAGTATATATGGGAACTTTTAATTTTTCTTCCCATTCTCTAATCTACCAATCTGCCAATGATTACTGGTATTCATGAGAAGGTAATGGCAACATCCTATTTTTCTTGTAACACTATTCCTCCCTTGAATGAGGAGCCCCTGTTTATTTATCTTAAACAAGTATAAAATGCATTTTAATTTTACCGTTTACAATTACATTCCTGATATTGATCACAAAGCACCTTTCTGAATGTGACACTGTTAAGTGTGATGTAGGCTGAATAAATGGACACACGGACCCCCTCCCTGAGGCGGCTTGCAGCCCAAGAGAACCAGCATGATTATAAATAAACATGAACATTCATAGACTAGGACAGATATGGGGGAAATTAATATTTTTATCTATTTATTTGATATGGAGCACAATGGTTGGATGTCAGGAGAAAGATTGGGAGAAAAGTAATGTGTTTATACAAGAAAGGAACATGGAAAATTTGAGAGCTTTTTTCCTATTGTCAGTGTAATTATTCAACTTGGTGGTAAACTTTACAGATTCAAAATGAGTTCTTCCTCTATTCATTAAGATAGCATCAAGAATGCTTGGCATAGACAGCGTGCGTGTGTGCAAGACAATGTGCTATGTCTGACTGCTAATAAGTCCCTCCTGAAGTTGAGTCTTCTGTCTTTATGACATTTGAGCTCCTGGCATACTAATTTTATCTAACACAATACAGTCAGATCCTCCGGATGTGTCTTCATATTGATCAGTTTCTTATAAATAGTTGGTCTTTGTTTCTTTCAAGACAGAATCCCAGAAGTAGCTGTTGGGCAAGTAATGACAAAACAAAACGAAACAAATAAACAACAAAAACTCCCCCCCACTAACCTTGCAATTATTTTCACATTATTTAACAGATGCAGTTTGATTTTGGAATAATTAAATAATATTTGATCTCAGATAATGTTTAGCAATCAGATATATTAGACAAGCAGTTAAGACTTCAGGGGAAGTTGAAATATTATCATTAAAGCGTTGCATGAAATCTAACAAAAGTCATAAATAATCAATGTTTCCCCCGTTAAATCTCTACTAGGCAATCATTTGATCTTTAAAAAGAAAATCTAAGATAAACATGGCAAGCACTGTTGATTGCCTACTGACTTTAGCTCTGCCACCCTTCCCCCTCTACCTACTTCAATAGAAACTGGGCCCTTCTCCAAAGCAAGAAAAAGGAAACACCGATTTGTGTAAGTTAACCATGGTGATTCAATGCCCTGGTTGCCAGTAACTGGTTCAGAAGTGGGCTTGTGACATAGCTCTGGCCAGTGAGCCATGAGAAGGATTCTGAGAAAGCTTCTCTTGCTATTAAAATGGGAAGAAATTTTTTCCTATTTTATGCCCTATGAAAGTCTTTGTGTGAGGAATATGGTAGTTGGAACTACTGCTGCTATATTACAACCAAGAAAAAATAAGATATGAAGACGAGGGCCACTCTGCCAAGGTTTGCAGAGTAAGAAAACCAAAAGAAGCTGGCTCATGATAGCATCATTAAGCCAGTGAATTATCCTTCGAACTTCCCTACTTCTGGGCTATTACATGACATAAAAAAGTCATTACTACAGAAGCCACTTTTTTGCTTAGTTTTTTCTGTGGTTGCAGGTGAAACACACTAATGATCTAATAAATGTCTTCCTTACCTAAAGAAAAAGGAAATCACTATTCAAGTGCATGTCAAAGGGACACTATTTTAAGGATAGCATTGAGTAGATTCCACTAGGAAAGCCAATCCTCTACAAACTTGAATATGTGATCAGTGGCCTATTTTCACACTGTTGCTAAGAATCATGAGAGAACATTTGGAGTGGGTAAAAGGCATTCTGCACTGTGGAATAGTCTGCCCCTGGCTGAGATGGCTTGGATTTTGCCATTGTTATTAGCTTCATCATTAATATCACTCTACACTAATTACTGGTGTTCTCCGGAACCCAGTTTTCTTAGGAGCAAGTGAAGTGATTGTACAGGTTGGTTTCTAAAAACTTCCTCTAACTTAAAATTTCTGTCTATGTTTATTTACCTTAAAGTCATAATGTATTTCTTTTTTTTTTTTTTTTTTATTAATTCATAGCTGTGTACATTAGTGCAATCATGAGGTACAATGTGCTGGCTTCATATACAATCTGAAATATTTTCATCAAACTGTTCAACATAGCCTTCATGGCATTTTCTTAGTTATTGTATGAAAACATTTGTGCTCTGCATTTAGTAAGTTTCACCTGTACCCTTCTAAGACGTTTGGAGAATACTTGAAGATCTAAAAATAGACCTGCCATTCGATCCTATAATTCCTTTACTTGGTATATACCCAGAAGACCAAAAGTCACATTGTAACAAAGATAGTACCAGAATGTTTATTGCAGCCCAATTCATAATTACTAAGTCATGGAAGAATGTATTTCTTATAAGAAGTCATTTACAAAAGGTTTTGGAGTCCTTGGAAGGTTTTTTCACAGATTTCCTTCCTCTTTCCTTTCTGTGAGGTAAAAGGGAGT